>JAKTUT010000049.1:0-88707 GCA_030556845.1 Sugiyamaella floridensis | reverse complement strand
GTTGATTTACCCCCCCCCCCCCCCCCCCGCTGCCAAAGTTGTGTGCGTGCTGTCTCCTTTTTTGGTTCCGAGTTCACGGCCTCTTACATATAAGGGGTCTCTCGTCCCTCATCTCCCCCTGAATCCTTCGTTTTTTTCTTGCCTCCCTTGGAATCCATCTCATGGCTGCTAATCTTCATCCCTATTAATCAATCATGGCCTCGCCCGACATACCGCTGAGTGGTCGTCCACTCAAGCGTTCAAGTCCTTCGTTGACCCTCGGCGTCTCATCTCTACCTATTGACCAGCCACGATTACCTTCACAAGGTCGACGATTCTCATCACTTCCGGCTCGTCTCAACTTCGGCTCCAGCTCCAGCCCAATCACAACTTACGACCGGTCCCCCTCACCCGAATCATGGTCATCATCTCGCTCTTCCATTACAGCGAGCCCCAACTCCACGACCATCTCGTCTCTCGAGTCCTCGTTCCCTCACTCGTTGAACTTGTCCTCGGATACAAGCTCTATTCTCGACTACCGCAGCAGTAATGCCAGCTCGGGCTTAACAACTCCCAGTGGCCGCCGTCACCGCACCATCTCGGTTCGTAGACCCTCAAAACAGTCATCACAGCTGTGGTACCGTGAATTCAAGATCCTCGAGTCCGAGTTGCCCAAGTTCCTATCCAAAACAGGCGTCCACAAGGCCAATGTGCTGCGATTGGCACTTCTGCCCTTTTTGCGCCAGCATCGCTGTGACGGACCCACGGATGCCTCAAACAACCGTGCTCGCATCACGCTGCTTCAGCGCTGGTGGAGTGGTATACTAGCTGCCCTTAAGGGCGCACCCATTCCGGGCTCTGACCGTGCAGCCTACCTCGAAGGACTATCTGGCATTCTCGCCCGTAAAGAGTGGATCCAGAATCTTCACCTCTACGAAGTTCTTCTTACCGAAACCTTGGAACTAGTCATTGCGAAGCTCGCCCTTAAAACAGTACCGCTGTCAATGGCCGCCTTTTCTGGCAAAGTCCTAGCATACGCCTTTTTCTACATCCCCGACGTGGCCCCTGTTCTTCTACACTTGTTGGCTGTACCCCAGACTGACATCAACCGCATCTTGGCTCTGTCGTTTCCTGGCTCGGAGCCCTGTAATCTTGAAGAAGCCAGCAATCTGTTGGCGTTGGCAGACTGTTTCCCAGCTCATTTGACATCTCTAATCGGCAGCTTCCAGGGCCGTGCTCCACGCGATTCATCAGCTGCTCCTACTCCTCCGCCTCGTCTCAACAGCATCTACGGGCTATGGACACGCCGTTGGGCTTCTTCCAACAGCGATGTTTTTATTGCATTTCTAAAGCACTACTACACCATCATCTCGTCGCTGCTACCGCGAGACCTTCCTTGGAATGCTCATCTAGCCTCTCCTGGTTTACTACACATCCAAGGGTTTGTGCTCGGAAGTCTCGACTTCGCGGTGCATTCCAAGCGTCTTACTGACTCAATGCGAGAAGTCAACGACATGAACGCAGTTGCTGTGGGCCCCATTCTGCGCTCCCCGCGTCGTCGTGTAGATCAGCTAAAGGTGCTTGTTGCCATTCGCGAGATTCTGCACAACGACGAATCGTGCGTCGTGTTCTACGAGAACTACTGTACTCAGTTTGAGCGCTTATTGCATGCAGTGGCTTTGCAGACAAACGTTTACGACGTCGAAAGCTGCGTTGTGTTTGCTGACCTCGTCGAAGAGTATTTGTCAAGCCTTGTACTAACTCATTCACTGACAAAACAGACGGTTGAAATTCAGAAAGACAAGGTCGTAGACTGGAATTTCTGGATTCATGTTAGCCAACGCATGCTGAGCAGCGAAAACTGCCATACGGAGCTACGAGCCCTGGCCTTTCTGTTTAACATGTGGGATCATATTCCCATTGGTTGTGGGCAGTCAGTGACTTCTTCTACACAGCTACCTAAGCGCTCTCCTTCGGAACTCGATTTCTGCATTGATGAAACAGAGGGCCTGCGCTGGAATTGTATTATGTGGCTGCTCTCACCTCCAGTTTGGAAGCGGTACTTCTGCCATTGGCAGCCCCTTGTACGTGCCTACTACCATCGCCTTGTCTGCTGGCGAGTGGCATCAGTCGACACAAATAGCGGCCTCATGTCGTCTGTTCTCTATACGAATTGTACAACCGATGCGCGAATCGCACTGATGAAGCGCCTCGAGCAGACGTACAATCGAGTTGCGATTGCTACCAAGTCTTGTAAAGACTTGGGACTGGCGCCTCCTTCTTTCGAAGCAGCGCCTCCTATTGTCAATCGAGAGCTTGTTATTGCCGTGAATCCTGCTCTTACCAATGGCATTGCTCAAGTCGAGTTGCCGTCTCTCACCGATTCGCAGATTGTCGGTAGCCAGCATCTTCACCGTGTCAACCCATTTGATGCTTTTGACGAATATGCCTATGCCTATCCCCCGATGGCATCGCCGCTCGATCAGTTGTTCCCACAAAGCTTGGCCACTTTGCCGGCACACTCAACCCACCGCAGATCGAGCTCTCTGGCTCGCGAGGGTGACTATTTCCAGTCGAACCCTAGCGACTATGGAACAAACGTAGTTAGTACTGGCAAGAAAAAGTGGGGGTTATTGCGTGAATCGACGCAGTCACTCAAGCGGTATTTCAGTACGAGCAGTATCCGGACATCCACTTCTTCGGGCCTCAAGGTCAAGTCGGCAGCTCAGTCTCCTGACAGAACGCCTCGGGGCTCACTGCACGAGTCGGACAGAACGGATACTGCGTCACCACGAAGTTTGAAGAAGACGAACCCGTCGCTCACGTCACTTATCCCACCTCCACCACAGCTTCTGCGTGAGCGTCCAGAGATTACGCGGTCGTTGTACAAGTTTTGCCTTATCCAAAGCGAGGCGATTATGCGTCGTCAGATTGATCTTTTGCAGAGACGACGCAATGGCTTGTCAGTGAGTGATGAACGGGGTACACCGCAGCTGCTGGCCGTCCCTCGTATCCCTACTCCAGGTAAGCGTCGTGTACCGACTGCAGAAACTTGTAAAAAAGAAGACGTTGTCGTGACCGTGCACGGAGACTCGAGTCATTCGGATGATAGTTTGTCTGATCTCATTGACTTTAATGCTTATGCAACCTGTGACGAGTCTGACGGTGATGATGGTGTATTTGACCGGCTCAGTCACGACCAGGTCAAGTACTGGAACTATGCGGGCCGCGCTCTCAGCGAGTGGGCTGAAGTGGTGAACCAATTTGAGGACTTTGTGCTGTCTCGAAAGACTATGCATGGAGTAACGAGGCTCGAGGATCTCGGCGTCCCCTTTCTTGTTGCCGAGATCCCCCCGCGTGTATTGGCAGGTTGACAGTTTTGTTGAACAGCTGCCATATTATGTGATCAACTTTCTCTACAGATCCTTTTGCATTTTTTATATTTATTTCTTTTTAATTGATTAGCATGTTACCATTAAACATACGTATGCAGAAGTAGTTGGAGTTGTTGAATCTTTTTGTTGTTTCGAGTGTCCTGTATGTACACGTCATGTAGAGAAGCTTTGAACAGTGGTGGTACTTGTATGAAACTCGTCATCAGAATCATTATCATAGAACGGAAGAGGTGTCGCTGCAGGTGTGAGGAGACCCATGGACTCACAGGACGAGCTGTCTGCTGGGTCTGGTCCCAGATTGTCGAGAAGACCCAATTGTGGCCGATGAGAGGCATCAGGTAGATCAGGAGAAGGTTTTTCAGGTAAAGGATCAAGCTCAATTGGTTCTGGGGATTCTGTTTCAGTGTAGTCTTGCTCCTCAAAGTATTCCTCGGCTGATTCTTCAGTGTCGTCGTCAGTTTGATAGGCTCTGAACATGAACCAGGCAACAATGAGCATAAACGAGGTTTCCACGAACCAGAAGAACCAGGTTCCAACAAACAACGTTGTGTAAAAGTAGTTGTACATGAAATATCGGATGCCCGTCCATTGTACTGTCCATTTGAGAGTAGCACTGTTGACATGGACGTTTCGATCCAACATCACGAGTGCTGTTCGCAAGTGCTTGTCTAGGTATGACCAGTCCATGAAATCAATAGTCACAACAGAGCTTTGGTCTTTCCAACCAGTCAAGTACAGAGGTGAGAATAAACTGGTATCGATCGCCTCGAGAAGACTGCTTTTATAGGGCAGAATGGCTGCTTTGTTGACGAGATTCGTAGCATTTGGATACTCTGGTCGGTTGGTCCATGAATACCCCACAAAGTCTTGCCACGCGGAATCTGTGACGTGTGCTGTGAATGTGGCCAGTTGTACCATGAAGTTGCCCAACTCCTGGTTGTATGAGTCGCGAGGAAGATCCAGGTCGAGCGAGATGTGGTATGGAACAGGGGCCAGTTGGACGTCGCTGAGGTCGAGAAGTAGGTAAGGACGGTTCCATCTTTTGTTAGACAGTGTTCTAGACACTCGGTGTCATAGCACTCACGAGAAGAGAAAATTGATAGGAGTCTCAACCACCGGATATGGAATGTAGAGTTGGTACGCGATGTAATATGATAGAAGAGCCAGAGCAAATAGCACATAGACAGCTGTGGTGGTGATGGCCACATAGAGCCACCCACGCGCTGCACGCGGCGTGAAGAGATATTGGACAGTTTCCTGAGTTAGCAGGTGGATCGTAGAGTGTAGAAAAGGACCTTGGACGTACCGTCCAGTAGTTCATAGCATTGGAAGTGCAAGTTGCGAACCGCAGGGTATTTTAAAGCCGCGTCGTGGGGCTAAGCGCCGGTTCAGAAGAACTCAGTGACCACAGTACCAATTACAAGAAATCAAAGCTCAATTAGCTGGGGAATGATATATATTGATCTGGACTGGGACCTGGTGAACGGTGATTGGTGGTACAATTGAAGTGGCTGGAATTCTATGCTACAAAAAGTTACATTTTATACTCGTACATTACCGTACACTGGCATAACTTCTCTAAGAACAGTTTGAAATTGATCCTTCTTTCTCTCTTGTTCTCTCTTGTTCCCTCTTCATTCCTCTTCATTTCTCTTTATTACGCTTCTTTCTCCTTCCTCTATACTCTCACATCGCCTATTCTATCGCTCCTTCAAAGCTCTTTGAGACTGCCTTGATCCATGCGATGAGGGCCAAGGTCTAATAGCCAGCCGCAGCGTGGGAAGTTATAGGCGGTTGATTCATATTATTCTTATCTTCATTCTCACCTATCACTACTACGGTGGAGTGCTCTGTTTGACGTTTATTCGCGGTTCTACAGTAGTCTCACTGCTTCAGATTCTTGCAACTGATTTATTGTTGTTGTGTCAGTTTTACCAAGGTTCAAACTCCACGAGTCTCAGTGCCATCATTCACTATCATCGTCACCATCTTCCGCGGATTACTACAAACTAGGAGCCAACAAACGGCTTCAGATTTCCACAACCTATCACTGATTCTGGCCATTTTGGAAATCGTCTTGTTGCCTTTGATATTTGCCTTCCACTTGTCTTGGGTATTCGCTTTGTCTCATCGGTATCTCGCTTCTTCCATCGCTTCAACCCCCTCTAATTAATCACTCAGGCAACGGCCCCTCGCGTCGCAGGCGGCTCGAAAATCCATGCAGCATTGCATCTACCAAATTGAACCCATCACCAATTTTCCTCCCGATCCGAATTTGCTTCAAGCCTAGCTCGCAATGGCCCAGGTCGACGTGACTACACACACGCACCTGCGGTCGCCCTCGATCGATAAGATAGACGAGGCAGCCGAGTCCGTTCTTTTTGACCCCCACAAACCGGTCGTCGACTCGTCCGTCGACCCGTTGGTAGACCTCCACATTGAAACCACTGATCTGGCCTCTCCAACTTCTGACACGGATGGAACGCGTTCACCAATTGCCAACTCATCTCAAACTGTGTCTTCACGCGCCTATACACACATCATACCGGTAGGCCGTGGTCTGCATCGCCAGCGCAACTCGGCGTCGTCGGACTTGTCGACATCCAGCACGCGCTCTCAACGCTCTCTGAGTAACGAGTCTCAGACTGGAGCGCCGGTTGTAGCGCCTACTGTGCGTTCATCGCTGGGTGCTCCCGCTACTACATCTACACCACCAACTCGTAAGAAGCGTATCAGCATGAACTTTGCTGCTCTTCCCGTCGTGGCTTCGGCTCCTGTGCAGCCATCATCGACCAGCACTTCTGCATCCAAGACATCGGCATCGTCATCAATATTGTCGTCGACAGGGCCTTCCACTTCTCCCTCTCTACCAACTTTACCGCTTGCATCTTCTCATCCTTCAGTATCTCCTCCTCTCAGGACTCCCACTGTCACCGCTGGCGGCGCCACGAGCCCTGTACAACCTGGCAAGGGCTTATCTAGCATGGAATCGTATCTTGGACAATTGGCAGCCAAGGAACGGCGAGTCGTGGAACTCAAAGACGAGCTGAAGCGCGTCAAAGAGGACCTTGAGCGTGCCGAGCTTGAATTGAAGTTGTTTCGTGACGGTGCTAGCAGAGCCCTGGCTCCTCCTCAGGCTCCACAGCTCTTATCGCCCGTATCCAAGGCCCCCTCACATGCTATTCCTCAGCCACAGAAGTCTCAGGCTACAAAGACTCAGCAGCCTTTAAACCAAGCTACGGCACCATCGTTGCCTGCTTCTGCGTCCCAGGATAACAGCCAGGCCTCGTCCGACGCATCAGTACCGGCGCGGCAGTCCCTTGATCAGTCGCGAGCGTCGATAGATTCTGCACAGGGATCGCGGAATGGTCGCAACAGACTCTCTGCTCTGTTCCTCAACTCGTCAGAAATAGGACCGAACAAGGCAAGGCCCAAGCCGGTCCAACGTGTCTCATCGGGATCATATGGTGCATGTCTTGATCCCGACCGCTCACCGCCGTCGCAGAGAACTACTAGCTCTACAAGCAGACCGTCAGCTAATCTTGAAGAGAGGTCAAGGCCCAATTTTGCTCCTCCTGACGACGTTATCAATATGGGTAAGCGAGTAGTTGAAGAACTGGGTACGCAGTTTTGGGGTCTGTTTGAGGATATTCGGAGCGCAACGATTGGTGAAGAACCACGACATGTCCAACAACAGCAACAACAATTGATCCAGATGCAGTACAGTCAGGCACATCAGGCGACTACAGAGGAGCTCCAGAAACCTACTGAACGTCCTCGATCCAACAGTTATTACCAGTTGTGAACTGCCACCCGTCTAGCTAGACAACATTTTGTGCATTGTTATTCAAATAAGTTACCAATTGTCTATTCAATATGACAATACAATATGACAGTAGAGCTCAAAATAAAGATGTCGTTTGGGGTCTTTGAACCTCAACAGCTCTGTTCCTATATAGGAAGGTAATAGCGGTAGACAATTACTCCCCCTTGATAGCAGCTATCCAGGCCGGGGCAATGTTAGGAACCGAAGCACATGCACCAAACAATCCAACAGTGGTGTCAGTGAGGAATCCCTTCTCGAGAGACCAATGGACCGTGAGAGGCAACCAGGCCAGGTTGACGAAGAAGGGCTTGAACAGGCCCGATTCTCCGTGGAGCTTGCGATGGACAAGCTTGATGAGCTCTAGCTGGACGTGAAGAGCCCAAAACACGCACGAATAGATCCAGATCTTACCCTCGACAGCAGGTGAGATGCTGAAAACCTTTTTGGATGACAGGTATGCAATATCTTCAAGAACCTGATACAAAGTTCCAGCAATGGCTTGTGCGTAGGTACAGGTCTTGATGAGCGGATCCGATGAGCCAGGATTCTCCAAAGTATCAATTGTCCACTCGAGCACCGACAGAGTTCCCCACATCCGATAAAACATACGGAAATCACTAATCATGGCATATCCACTGCGCATGTGAGTAGCCAGTGAGCCTATACTTCCAGTAGTCGAGATCTTCTTCAATAGAGCCGAAGTCAGAAGAGTTGTATAACCAATCGAAGATAATGAGTTGTCCATTCGTGCACCCATGATTCCAGTAATCCGCCTCAAGTACTTGCGGAATGAAGACAGCAGCTTGTAAAGACATAGTAGAGCGCGAGCCGAGCACGATTTAGGCTTGCTGGGAGGAGGAGTAGCAGATCCAGGTGATCCGGTAGGATCGTACTTCTCGGTCATTGCTACCACTAAGACAAGACGATAAGTACAAAATACAGAGTCAATAGAACCCACGAATAGACACGAAGAGTCTTATTAACAGAAAACCTGTTGGTCCAAAATTCCGTGGAGTCGTGATGTGGAGATGATGATCAAATAAATACTTAACTGCCGAAAGGGTATGGAGCCGTTCATCCGAGGTCCATTTCGGGGATAAAGGGTCTAGTACTATGAAACCAACATATTAGAACATATGCTAGACCTGCTGGCTTCAAAAACATAGCATTAAATACCAATAAATATTAAGACAAACAACCCGGCCAGAGGAACAAGGAACAGACGGTAGTTAAAGGCTTCCAATCAGCTAAACTACTAGCAAACAGTTGAACAACCCGAAAACATATGCCATCTCTCTCTACAGCTGAAGTACTTATGCCAGCACAAGCGACCCCAGAGAATCCTCGATAATTATTCCAAAACAACAACAACAACAACACACTCATAGCGAAATAACAAAGACAGAGACACTTTGGAGTCAAAATGTCTCTGTTAATAAATAAACCCCCGACGAGCTTTAGGCCATCGAGGCAGCCGTCGTCCCATCATCGACAATGGATGCCGAGAAGAACGGGTGACGCAGCGCATCCTGGGCTGTGATCCGCTTGCGTGGATCATAGACAAAGATCTGGGTCAACAAGTCCTGGAACAGAGTCCAAAACGTTCGATCCTTGGAGTACGGCACTGCCGTCTGAACAATTTTCTGGAACTGCTTCACCGAGTTGACGTACTTGATACTGGCCGGCGTGACGCTGTGTTTGGGGTAACACACGGTCCATGTTTGCTTGTCAATGAAATCTGCGCGTCCTGTGGCCAGCCACGACTGCTGCAGTAGTTTCTCTGGAAACTTGTATCCAATGACACGCTCCATCAAAGCCAGATGTTCAAGATTATCGTGAGTCTGGAAAAGAGGCTCTCCAGTACACATTTCAACAAGAATACAGCCAATAGACCAAATATCACATGGATATGACCAACCAGTGCCCAGAATGATTTCAGGCGCCCGGTAGTGACGCGTCGACACAACAGACGAGTGATGCTCATCATTGAAGATAGCCGAGCCAAAATCAATCAGGTTGATGGCTGTAGACCGTAGAACATTACGCTTCTTGGACGAGCGCGCCTTACGCAATGGCAAGGATACAGACTCGTTGGATGATAGCAGAATGTTCTCAGGCTTGAGATCCGTGTGCACAAGCGACAGGTCATGCAAAAACGCCACGCTCTTGAACATTTGGGCTGCAAATGCCTGGATCTGCGAGCCCGGGAATGGCATAAAGTCATTGGACTTCATGAAATCGTATATACTGATTCCAAGTAAGTCTGTGACAATGCAAATATGGTTTCGATAGTCAAAGCATTCCCGGAGGTGGATGCAGCGGTACATGTTGGACTTGTCGTACATAGCAAGAGCCGTCAGAACACGGAGTTCGACGCGCGAGGCCTCGCGGTACTTGTCCACGGCACGGATAATCTTGATGGCGCAGTGAGTCTTTGTCTTGCGGTCATAGGCAGCCACAACCTTTCCAAAAGTACCCTGTCCCAAAAGCCTGCTAACGTGATAGCGGTTGGCAAACGGAGAGTTGGGCTTGACAACGTAATGGCCATCGTCATCGTCGCAGACGTTGACAGCTTCCATGGTATCGCGGACCGCGGGCACCGAGATGTCGAGCGGTTTACGAATCGGAAACTTGGGCGGCATGTAAGTTGTGTCTATGAGCAGCGGGTCCGACGCCGACAGGTATGTTGGAGCGGGGGCCTTGTTGCGAGCGCGAGAGGTACTTGGCAGACGCTTGCGCTTCTTTTTGAACAAGGAAGATGAAGAGGATGATGATGACGACGAGGGTACATCGGCAATCATCGAGCTGCTTGTCAGCGACGTAGCAAGTGAGCCTGTCGAGTCGGCCATCAAAGACAGCTCGTTTGAGTAGGGCGACAGCCTATAGTCATCGTCATCGTCGAGAATGACTACTTCATTGGCTGCAGTGTCCGAGTATTTTGCATGGAGGTGTTTGGAGTCTGCGTAGGTGATAGTTGATTGCGATGACTGAGACGACTGAGACGGTGCACTCAGTGCAGATACGGCCGAGCCTGTAGACGAGGTACTTGAAGTGCTATCATTATGAGGGCGACGAGGGTACATAGAACCGGCGAGTCGGTATTCGGGGCCATTGTCGGCATCCTCGTCATCATCATCATCGTCGTCGTCGCTAATAACAATGACTTCGGTAGGATAGCCGTTGGAATAGAACGAGTTCCAATCGGGTTGAGGGCGTTGATGAGGTGGGGCCAGGGGAGGGCGCGTCGAAGGTGAAGGTTGGACGACGGTGGACATGGCAACAAGGAGGAAGGAGACGGGTGGGAGGGGGCTAGTGAGGTCGATTGTGGGTTGCCAGTTGAGAATCACACACACACACGGAGAGTGTCAGGTTGGAGCCCGAGAGCCCACAAAGGTCCTTGACAAGGCCAGTCAAAGGCAGTCTGTTTAAAGAGGCGAATAAACGGGCCGAGTCCAAAAAAGTAGATAATGGTGGCCTTGTTTGGCACGAGTCGAAGGAAGCGAGGATCGGGGTCGAGGTCGTATAGTAGTAATTGTTCTTGTTGGCGGAAGCGTTAGGTGGGGACTCTAGGCAATGGCGGGTAGAGGGCAACTAGGCTCAGCTTCCGCGGGGTAGGAGCGGGGCAAAAAACCACAGATAAGAAGACCACAACAATCAAACACAAGGCAAGTGAAGTGGAAACAGAAATAGTTTAGGAAGGCAAGTTTGGAATCGGCCTAAGTAAACTCCAAAGCCGAAACCAAAAACCAAAACCACGCCAAAACTAGTAAGCCGCTGGGCAGTTGAGGGGCACCCAAAATGGGCGAGGAGAGGCGAGGCGAGGGGATAAGCGCGTGTGCAGCTTGCTGGATGGTTGTGGGTAAATGATGGGGGGAGAGGGGAGGCTTAGCTTAGCTTTGGGGGCACCAGCACAAGAATCAAAGAGAATGGGGTGATATCAAGTGATGGAACCAGGTTATGAGAACCAGGTCATGAAATACAAGATTGTAGTGTTATAGGTTACGAGGTTGAGCGTGTAGATTACAACCAACCAACAGGCTAACAAAGAGGCCGGGCCCGCCTGACCAAGAGGGGCTAAGTGCTCTATCGGGGTGAGTCGAGGGTAACCGGAATGGCCAGCACCGGGGGACCGGTTAAAGAGGGGAGGGGAAGAGGGGAGGAGAATACACTAGGGAGGGAAAGAGTGGGGGGGAGGGGGAGGGGGAAATAAATAAAGGAACAAAATGAATAGATATATGAATAGATTTAGATAGAAATAGACAGTTACAATACAAAATGAGTCCACTATCACATTACTTGTCTATCGTATTACGACACGCCAGAGGATGGCAGTCGGATGTGGGTAGGGAGATTGGTCAGGGATAGACAAGCAAACAAAGACAAATCACCCAACCACGCACCACCTAACATCCACCAACCAACGCAGGCTCTGGGTGGGGGACCAACTGGTAACAAGGCCCAAACTCAAATCTTCACCACTAGCCGCCGATTCAGTCGGTTTGGTTGGGTGTGTTACCCATTGCGTGTGCAGATTACAGGATGCATCAAAGGGACGGGGTCCTGCTCCGTTGCCATGGCTTCTGCTTATCAGTTTGCTGCTGTTACCTTGGACCTGTCAGTATCAGAGGCGGGATGGTCCGGGTAATTTTGTGACAAAGTTCGTCCGGGTAAGTATGTGATAAGTGGGTAGTGAGTGGGTGGTGGGTGGTGGGTGGTGGGAGGTAGTAACTGAGGGTCACTGGGTAACTGGTGAATACGGACGGGGTAACTGACAGTTATCTAACGGTTGGTTTGCTGGTAGTATCAGTAGTTGTATCAGTAGTTGTACCAGTAGCTGTACCAGCAGTAGTACCTGGAGTAGTACCTGAGGTAGTACCTGTAGTATTAGCTACAGTCTCACGAACATAGTTAGGGTTCAATTATTCAAAGCTTCAAGTGACATCCTCGAGTGCTTGCTATGAATACTTGCTATGAATATTTGGCTCTACCAAGGTCAAGTCAAACATACAATGAACAAGTACGTCCATATCGTGATATAGTTCTATACCGTACCATACTGTACACCTTGCTACTCCCTGCTACTCTCTACAGCCTCATCTCACACCTGCATATGCAAGTCTAGCCATCTTCGTAACTCCTTCAAACCTCAACTAGTTATTATGATGGAATCTTTTAGTGACTTTAGTGACGTTTAGCCATAAAAACTATCTACGTCTATTAATAGTTGTCTAGTCATTCAATTGATCTTGTAATTACTTGCACCCCACCAATAATTTACCACCTACAAGGTGCACCTTCAAATCATCATAATATTAATTCTACCTTCGCGTTTCCAACTTGTTCAACCTCCTCCTATTCCTTTCGTCTCTTCTCCTTCTTCTCTTTTTCTTTTCTACTCCTACTTTCTCTTCATCCTCACCTTCCTCGATGTCCAACCTTAGCCCACTCAAACCCGACCCTCCCCCTGAATCTTACCCGGGTGCTGCAAGGAAATTTGCTTAGGTGAAAAAATTCGGGCGTGAAAAAAAAGCTGAGCGGTCCAGATATTCACTTTTCACCTCAGACTAAGTCCATCAACCTCCCAGTCACGCGCCGTAGCATCTCAAGATACGGCCAGTTAGTGACAAGTGTGGGTAGTTGAGGTTCTATTCTATTGTAAGTCGTCCTCTCTTTTTTATCATTGACGTCTGATTCTTTCTTCGGCGCGGCTCGCCTACGTCCTTTTGGTTGGACCTCATTTGCGGCATACTACCGCGTCTAGTGGCCTCTTAACTCCATTCATACACCTCCTCATTGCCTTCATCACACTCCTTAACAATCCCCTGCTATTGTTTCCCCCGTCAATCTAACCCCAGATGCAAAATCCCGGATCGGCTCCATCGCCGGCCCCGCGCTCCACGACTGGCGCTGCTCCAACGGCCCCTCCTCCTTCGGGCCCTGCTGCCGCCACCACTTCGTCGCCTGCTCCTACTTTCGTGGGTGCTTCGCCTTCGCATCCTGGAGTCCGTCCTAATGCTACTCCATTCAACCCGCACCGTGGCGCTCGTAACGGCCATCACCAGCACCATCCTAGCCAGCACCACCCTCAACAGTTTGTGCCTCCCCTGCAGTATGGCTCTCCTTACGGCGCCCTCTATCAGAGCTACCCCGTATTTCAGCCCGGTGCACCGATGATGAACTACTATTCGCCCTACGACGCTGCTAATGCCCAGGTTGCTGGCTCGCCATCGATTGTGTCTCCAACTCGCCAACCGGCAACAACCATCACACTTTTAGACCCCACGACCGGCCAGCCTATCAATCTCGCAAAGACTGCGTCCCCTCGACCTACTGCTTCTCCGGCTCTCGTTTCGGCTGCTTCTCCAGTTGCTCGGATCCCTGGCTCTCCTGCTCCCGTGTCGTCTCCTGCCCCAAAGGTCGGCTCACCAGATACCGCCTCGGCCACCCCGTCCCGTTCCTCGGGTGTTGACGTGAAAAATCAGCTCATGGAGCAGATCCGCCAGCGTCTTGAGAGCGAGAAGAAAAAGGCTGCTGAACAAGAGGCGGCTGACAAGGAAGTCGCTGACAAGGAAGCTGCTGAGAAGGAAGCTGCTGAGAAGGTCGCTGCTGAGAACGTCGCTGCTGAACAGGCTGCATCTGATCAGGTTGCTGCTGCTGAGAAGGCTGCTTCCGACAAGGCTGTTTCCGACAAAGCTGCTTCTGACAAGGCTGCTTCTGAGAAGGCTGCTTCTGACAAGGCTGCTTCTGACAAGACTGCTGCTGACGAGACTGCTTCTGACAAGGCTGCTACTGAGAAAGCTGTTGCCGAACAGCCCGCCGCCGTCTCTGAGAGCACCGCTGCTGCTGACTCGACGCCTGAGCAGGCTTCTCCTGCTAGCATTCCTGTTGAGGATGCCGATGTCAACGGTCGCTCAGTGCCCCCAAGCCCCCTTAAGTCACGTCACGCTCCTGAAGTCGTGCCTGCTGTCCCCCATGTCGGTACTTCACTGCTGGCCAAGGCCACTCGTCCCACTGGTGACGAGGTCTCTGCATTTTCCTACCCCGCATCGGTCCGTCGTCCTGAGAACAAGTCTGCTGGATCCGTGTATCATTACGATGTACAATTCCTGCTGCAGTTCCAAAACGTTGTAACTTTTGCCCCCAGCGAGAACTGGGCTGAGAAGCGCAGCATTATCAACGTCGAGGCTGGCGCCGGTAAGGCCGCTGGTGGCCGCTCCTTTAGCCGCGGATCTTCGATGCGTGGTTCGGGTGCCGGTCAGCAGACTATGGGTTCCTTTGGCTCCGGTTCTGGCTTCCGTGGTGATCGTGCTGGCTCTGTCGGCGGTCCCGGAGGTTTCGGTTCAATGCATGGAGGCAAAATTAACCGTATGCCGTCTACTACCAATCTTGCTGGCTCTCGAAGTGGCCGTCAGGCTTCCAACCGCCGTCGTGGAGGTCCCGGTGACCGTGCTGGCTCGAACCGTGGTCATGGAGACGACGGTGGTCCTCCTCCTCCGCCTGCTGCACCCTTGGTGCGCAGCGCTAATGCTTGGACGCCCAAGAAGCGTGATGCTACTGCTGAGGTGGACGATGGACGCATGAAGCCTGAAGAGGTTCAGCGCAAGGTCAACGCGCTGCTCAACAAGATGACGCTGGACAACTTTGACAAGATCTTTTTGCAGATTTTGGAAATCTCGGCTATGTCAAAGGATGAGAAGGATGGACGTACACTGCGCCAGATCATTGAGTTGACATTCGCCAAGGCTACTGATGAACCCCACTGGTCTAGCATGTACGCTCGCTTCTGTTTGGAGATGACTAGCAAAGTGAGCCCCGACATTGAGGATGAGAATGCCCCCAACAGCAAGGGAGGAGCTCTCTTCCGCAAGTATCTGCTCACTCGATGTCAAGAGGAGTTCCAGAAGGGTTGGGAGGACAAGATGCCTACTAACGCTGATGGTTCACCTGACCTTGAGTCGGATGAGTACTACCGTGCAGCCAAGGCCAAGCGCCGTGGTCTGGGTCTCATTCGCTTTATTGGAGAGCTGTACAAGGAGAATCTGCTCTCTGAGAAGATCATTCACACATGCATTACTCGGTTGTGTAGTCCCGAGAGCCCCAGTGAGGAGGTTATTGAGTCTTTGTGTCAGCTTATGACGACCGTTGGAGGTAAGCTCGAGAAGACGACGCAGCACCGTGACGTTATGGATGTTTACTTTGACCGTCTTCATAAGCTGCAGACCCAGGAAGGTTTGCCCAGCCGTTTGCGATTCATGCTCATGGATCTGGCAGACTTGCGTAAGCGCAACTGGATCGATAAGAAAAAGGACCAGAGTGGTCCCAAGACCTTGGACCAGGTTCACGTTGATGCTCAGCGACGACAGGCTGAGAAGCAGGCTGATGATGCGCGCAACCGTGGCGGTAACCGTATGGGATCACGTGGTATGCCTCCGTCGCGATCTAACAACATGATGGCTGGTGATCTGAGCCGGGTTGGAATGATCCGCTCACAGAGTAGTCATCAAACTCTAGGTCCTAGCTCCATGTTGAACCGTGATCTCAGTGGCTCTAATGGCAGTCGCAAGTCGTCGTCGTCGGCTGGTGGACACCCCATGTCTAAGGAGGGATCTCGTAACCCGAGCCAGAACACGCGAGCCAACCTGTTTGAGCATCTGAATGCCGAAGAGGAGGCCAAGAGTGAAGGAGAGTCAGAGGGTGAGATTGATGCGGAGTACGAGGATGCCCCCAAGGGTGCAGAGGAGACGGCGGAGTCAGTCGAGGCTGTTAAGCCTGTTTCGACTGAAGAGTGATTGCGCAGTTGAGTTATTGCGTAAAAAGGACAAGTACCAACACAGACGGCCAAGCCTTTGGGTCTGTGGTCTCTCACAAAAGTTGGAAGAGTGTGGTAGTGCTACGGCATAGAAACACTGCTACTCCTTCCGTTTGATTTGTTTTGCTTTGATACTCTCGCACTAATACGGTTGTCTCTGGAATGGCATGTTAGCACTAGGATTCAATAGATGTGGAGTGGTGTGGTGATTAGATCTTATTTAGCAGAGACTTGAAGCGAGAGTCGATGTTGTTCGACTTTGTGTTGTACTTCTTGAATTACATAGCAGTTGAAGTGCAAGTCGAGCTCGCTGTCGGACACACGAACATAACATAGCTGACACAGAATAGGCCAAGTCTTGAAGCGAGAGTGGATGTTTAACTTAGTGGTTTAATTCCCTCCTTCTCGTGAACGCCCTATCAGTTGAAGTGCAAGTCGAACTCGCTGACGAACACGCGGACGTAGGTACACGGACCGCCGCTTATGCGAGTACCGACGACGAAGACGACGCGAGCGTTTAGGAGGTTCCAGGACCGGTGACGGCAAGGGCGTGATACGAATCCTGTCTTCTGGTTGAGAGTTAGACACAGTGAAGGAGTTGACGCTTCGCAATTCAGATACAGGTACGATTGGAGACTCGTGCTGACCAGAATATTTTGTGTAAAGGGACAAAATGGTACCCATTACCTTTGTGTATAGGCCGTTGGAGGCAGCTTCAGCTGGTTTTGTTGGTATTCCTGCTAGTCCTGTTTCAGACATTTGCTCTGCTAGCTGTTGAACGATCTCGAGTTCGCCTGCCATTTGCGGGTCTCCAAAGAGGCCAAACTCATCAAACGTCCTGTTGATGTCAACGGGCACAAACTGGATCTCTTGAGGCACTTGTAGTGTTGTGAAGAACCCACCAATATCCACTGGCTGACGGGACCAGAACAGAGCACGTAGCATGGGTAGATCGACATCTTTCGTCAGATTGGTAGACGACATGAATACCAGTGGTTCCCGCTGCCGAGGAGGAGCCACAAACTGTAGCAAAGTGAACAAGGCGACAACCATTGCGTCAATCGGCAGCAATAGCAGTGTGCCGAGACCTTTGGTTCCGACGTCGAGCAGATCACGACCTATAAAAAGTAGCTTGATGCTCATCACACAGGCTATACGCAAGCCAGTAAGACCGAATCGCCAAATAAAGGCCTGCCAAGTCTCAAGGTAGCGGATCTCAGCATCAAACAGCAGCTGGCGATATTCGGGATCTCCTGCGCCAGGGATATCCGGCAGGGCCACATCGAGCAAATCCATAGTACAACACTAGGGATGTTGTAGCAGGGCAAGTAAGAAGTCAAGTAAGGGAAAACAGCCACTGGCAGTTCCTTAATAGTTCCCAACTAGTGTCCTGCAAGCCATTGCAAGTATAACGTAGTACCTTCTGATGAATAAGGTGCAAAATGTCGATAGTATCATATCTCGGTTATAACTGGCCCATTTTTTTTACCGCCCCTGAATACGAGATCAACGACGGAACCGTGATGAGAGTCGGGTGACTGTAGCATATGCCAAGAGACCTGTAGTTATGGCGATAAATGAATAGATGAAGATTTGATCCTTGACAGACTCGCGTTCTGAGTTAACAAATGGTTCGACACACTGAGTCAAGTTCAGTGACTGGATGCTACTACTTACGGAAACACTCAGTGGTGATGACAGTATCCACGGCAAGATTGCGGCAAATGTCAGCTTTCTCAATACAAAAGTCGCGAGTGCAATTGTTACAGCTCATTTCAACGCCCGAGCTGTCTATCAACGGTTCCACGACGTATTTGAGTCCACAGTTGCATCTACATAGTTGCATGTAGCCTAGAGCTGTTTGGAGACTGAGGATTAACGCTACAATGGCAATGATGCGGGACATGATCCTTCAACCGTTAATCTGTGCTCTGCTCGTAATATATAGTCGGACCGAGCCCTTTTAAATGCTCGTCAACAGCACTATAAGACGGTGAATATGGTGAATACGTAGCCTTCCTGCTGGACATGTAAGGAGGGTTCGGGTACTTGAGATATAGACGAGACTACCGAAATGATAGCTGATGAAGCAGCTTCGTATATAGTAAAACGAGTTATCACAAGGTCTCTAAACCAAAATAGCAATATCACAAAAAAACCTCATGTTCTTCTTGTAAGTCTGCTCTTCAAGTCTTTACCTCTTGAGTCTCTCCTGAAAGACCAGGATTCGTGGGTTAGGCACATTTCATGATCTTGCACACTGTGGCCCTTACCCACATTTGATAATCACCGACAGTTTGGCATATTCCCTCGTGTCTTCGTAACCGCCACTACCAACAATGGCAGCAGTTGCAGCAAGTTCCGAGGGCGGCATCCAGCCGGTAAGTAGACGTGACGTAATTCGATTCATCAATGTCACTAATACAAGTTCTTCAAGCTGAAGATTGAGGAAGCCGAGCTCCAAATCAATGAGAAAACACAGAACCTTCGACGTCTAGAGGCCCAGCGCAACGCGCTCAACACCAAAGTTCGACTTCTCAAGGAAGAGCTACAGCTTCTCCAGGAATCCGGCTCCTACGTGGGTGAAGTTGTCAAGGTCATGGGCAAAGATAAGGTGCTTGTCAAGGTTCATCCCGAGGGAAAGTACGTTGTAGATATCGCTGCCGACATCGACATCAAGAAGATTACGCCATCGCTGCGTGTTTGCCTTCGCTCCGACTCGTACCAGCTACATCAGATTCTTCCTAACAAGGTCGACCCTCTTGTATCTCTAATGATGGTTGAGAAGGTCCCGGATAGCACTTTCGACATGGTGGGAGGTCTCGACAAACAGATCAAGGAGATCAAGGAGGTCATTGAGTTGCCTGTCAAGCACCCCGAGTTATTTGAGTCTTTGGGTATTGCTCAGCCCAAGGGTGTCATTCTCTACGGACCGCCTGGTACCGGAAAGACATTGCTGGCCCGTGCTGTAGCCCACCACACCGAGTGCAAGTTCATTCGAGTGTCTGGTTCAGAGCTGGTGCAGAAGTACATTGGAGAGGGAAGCAGAATGGTGCGAGAGTTGTTTGTAATGGCTCGTGAGCATGCCCCTAGCATTATCTTCATGGACGAGATTGACTCGATTGGTTCAAGTCGAGTCGAGGGCTCGTCCGGTGGTGACTCTGAGGTCCAGCGAACCATGTTGGAACTTCTCAACCAGCTCGACGGTTTTGAGTCGTCAAAGGATATCAAGATCATTATGGCCACCAACCGTCTCGACATCCTTGATCCTGCTCTGTTGCGTCCCGGACGTATCGACCGTAAGATTGAGTTTCCTCCACCAACTGTCGAGGCCCGCACAGATATCCTTCGCATTCACTCAAGATCTATGAACTTGACGCGAGGTATCAATCTTCGCAAGATTGCCGAGAAGATGAACGGTTGCTCTGGAGCCGAAGTCAAGGGTGTGTGTACCGAAGCCGGCATGTACGCTCTACGAGAGCGTCGTATTCACGTTAACCAGGAAGATTTGTAAGTGTGGTTCCTATCCAAACTTGATGTTTCTACTCTAGATTTCTAACTCAGTGAACTGGCTGTTGCCAAAGTCATGTCCCGCAACGACGAGGGACAGATTTCTCTTGCAAAGTTCTTCAAGTAATCCAAACGCATATAGTGAATGTGATGTTTTTGTAGACTCAGTTGGGCATTACACACGTACAGTTCACAGTTCACAGTTCACAGTTCTATGTGAATTGAACTTCACAGCACACTTGGGGTTTCTAGTAACATGTCAATATACGATGATCTATTCAATGCAAAATAATAAATAACATGACAAAAGTGTCCATTTCAGGCCTCGGAAGTCAGCACTCCATTAAGCTCGAGCCAACGACGAGCCTCCGATTCGTTTCCTTGGCTAGCATCTATTGCCTGGCAGCTCCAAGCACGACCATATGCTGATGCCTTGTCATCGGTGCTCACAAATAGCATCCGCTTGGTGGCAGCCTGGTCGACGCACAACCAGAACTTGCTAGGACTCTCATCAAGAAGCTTCTTTACAAGTTCCATGACCTCTGCCATCTTGCGAGCTGACTGTGGGTTTCCTGTTGAACAGTAAGGGTTCATACACCAAGGTTTACGGCAACCAGCAGAAAGCTGAATGACATAACGACGTTCCAGACGAGACCGAAGCTGCTTTCCGTCAGGATCATGCTGCGTCGAATGAAGAGGACCGAAACAGAAACTGCACAGTCCCAGCACATTACCTGGGTCCACAATGCGAGGGCAGTTCTCATTATGGCAAATTAAAGGTGTGGGCTTCGACAACCTCACCTTGTCGTGATACATCATGTGTGACTCAAGTTCGCGAAGTCGTACGGCCCTTTGGCACACATCGCAGTCAGTTGTCCGGTTGCCACAGTACGCTTCGTGGCCAGTGAATCCCATGAGCGCATCTGCTGGTGATGCCTCTTCCTGAGGAAGCTTCAAATGGCAAAACCTGCAAATATGCAGTTGGGCAGGACATGTGGTAGCTCGGTGAAGCGCACAGCTTGTTAAGGCAGCAAACTGTTGGCCGCAACCTGAACATGCAAGTGGCGTGTGAACACTGCGAATATGAAACTCCTGGCTCTCGAGTCCAGACTCTCCAACAAAATTACACTCACTACAGTGCCAATGCGAACGGGGAACTCCAGTGCTAACCTGGAAAACACGACCACAGCCTTGGGGGCACAGTATGTTGTTTCTGAGACAAAAGGTTTCGTGGAGCTGGAAAGAGCGCTTCGCAACAGTACGGTGACAGTTTGCACAAACCTGGGAGTCGGGATCGACGGTTGATGATTGTTCGACCACTGGCATGTCTCGAGAAGTGCTGAGACTAATATTAACAGCTCTTAATGCGTTTGATCGAACAACAACATAGATGTGATCAGCATTATCCAGGTACACGTCAGTGGGTTGAATTATCAGTCTGTTCTCCGACGATGTCACATTCGACCACAGGAAGCAATCGTCACTCGTGACGTCTGAAGTACTGGCGTACAGCTTGACAAAGTCTAGGTCGGTGAAATCTTCAGGACCCTCGGTGGCAGCGAGATCCATAATCAAAGGCTTACTCCAATCGTTCACTGTAATTATCACGGTAAAGTTGGAGTTAGGTTCGAGGTTCACCACATCAATAGACTGACCGGCATCGATGGAAACAGGGCCTTGACGCTTTACAGAGTTGTTAGTAGCAGGACCGACCTCTCCTGATGGCACAAGCTCAAGATCCATCTCGGTATCGATAATACACACTGCATCTGAGGGTTTCAGGTCTTCGACAGCGAATTCATAGGTCTTGGATTGGTTGACAGGATCTGGGATTGTCAAGACGTCGCCCTTGGTAAGAGCTGTAAAGGCACCGTGAAGCTTCGATTCCAGTAGAGCCTTCCAGTCCATGTCAATATCAGCAGTCGAGTGTAGAGGCTTGAGTGTAAGTGCAGTTCCCTTCGGAAGCGACACCAACGATACATCAATAGAGACGTTTGACTCAGACAGATCAAGATTTCGTGCAACAACTCCAGGTAAATGGACCAAGTTTTCTTCACCCGAGAACTCACGTACTCCAACATGAGTTGATCTACCATTGGTCCGGTTAGTCAACTTGAACAACAGTGGCGAAGGTAGATCGGATCCATGCGAACGATCCAGCAGGCTTTGAAGTGCTGATGGAGGCAGGATCACTTTATCGCTGTAGGCAGCAGCATCATTTGGTGTTACTACGTTTGAGAACGTAGCCAACAGGCGCGAGTGCCAGTCAAATGGTAACGGAGTGTCAATATCCATAGAAATCAAATATACGAATTTGTACAATGGCTAAATGGAATAGTGGCAAGTTTTATAGTGAAGGTAAGTAACTTGATTACCAACACACGAGGTCATGTGACTACGGTAGAACCGACTGGACGCTTTGACTATAGAAGAGAGTGACAATTCGTTGAAACGACAATGTATTACCTTAACAAATAGTTGGCTAGAATCCATTTATCGTTGCATAGGAAATGATGAACAATCCTCCGGAATGATGTCTATAACTGGACCATCCACTAGAAACGGGGACTGAGTTAGAAAAATGGCCAAGTAAAGGGGTCAAGCCAGCAAGAGATCAGGTGTTATCGTTGGAAAAAAAGTATCAGCAAGGTAAATTCTCAGAGTGAGCTGAGTAAAAGGTATCATCATATCGGTTGCTAGCAAGACTGGGGGGTCAATTACTTACAGTTCAAGTGAATGAAGATATAGAGGAAGTAGAAAAAAATTCACCCTTTTATAAATACTAGGGTCAGGATTCAGGGGGGGTCATCGCACAGGGCATCAAAGGCCTTCGGACGATTAGCAATAAATAGTGATGAAGGGATTGGTAGAGGAGATACAGAGGAGTTCATGGAGGAGAGAGAAAAAGGCATTGATGAAAAAAGAGGCAAAGGCATTGATGGGGGAGAGACATTGGAGAGGCGAAGGTGTTGATGGCTTCATGATACTGTTGAGTTTCAGCTAGAAGCAAGGACTTTTTGGTCGAGAACTGTGGCTATATCGTCGAGTTGGACAAGCATAGCATGGGCTCTAGCATCATGGACTTTAAGCACCTCTTCGTTTGTGATGGAAGACTCAAAGTACACAATTCCAGCAATCTGATCAATGGTAGCATTGAGACGGTTCTGAGAGATCATCTTGGCAGTATAGGATTCCGTCCTGGCCTCATCTAACTCGAGAATGCGTGCCAAGTGGCTAATGTACACATTGGTATAGATTCTTGAAGCTGCCAGGACATTGTGATCAATGACAGCACGCGAAAGCACTGTAGTTCCATCAGGCATTACCATTGTCGCGTGCTGATCAAGGACTGAAGCAAACTCATTGACCTCCTGTTTCTGGAGAATGCGATCATGAAACACCTTGTCCAGTATTGGGAATTGCGCCAGTTGTCTAGATCTCTCATCATTGAACAGTTTACGAAGCGCCTGGCTCCGTGCTGGTCCAGCAGATGCTAAAACAGCACACACCAGAGCCTTTGATAGACACTGGAACCGATCAGCTGCATCCACAGCATCTTGTTTAGAAACCTCGTAGTAACGGCTCGCGGCCTCCAAGAACCGTTGGTTACTATCAAGGATACGGGCCTGACACAATTGATAATGAATGTCGACAATTGGATCTGGTTGCTCGATGATCCCGCGCAAGTACTGCGCTTTGCTGAGAAACGCCGCTGCTTGCTCGACCTCTGATGACTCGAGGTAATTGCGTACAATGCGAACATAGACCTCAAACTTGTCAGCATCAGAAAGTGCAGAGCTCGATGTATTGTTGACAAGGTCTTGGAGGACAACGGCAGCTCCATGAAAGTCATCCTGCGCTTGGTATAGCTCGCTGAGGCGATTCCGCACCCGAGCTCCAAGTGAAATAGATGACGTGAGCATTGGCGAAACCTCGGTTAAAACGTGTTTGAGCACGTCTTCTTCGGCCCGTGTGTTCCTGATATGCTCTAACAGGTCTTCAAGCACAGGACCTACGGATCCATGGCCATTGGACACTAGATACTCGACAAACTTGCTCAAAGTCGGTACATCTGCCTCTGATGTGCCGAGTGACCGTCCAATAACTTTGTACTGGTCAGTTCGCTCGTCCTGTGTGCCTGAAACACGGGTTAGAGCCTCCAAGGCACTCATCGTCGCAATAATTTATGAGGTTGAGATTCATAAACCCTATGTGCATCCACCAATTGATATTGACTGGCTGAGACTCCTGTCTACCTTGACCATTTAATCAATCATCCAGGATCCCTATTAACCGATTGGGTATAGCACCGGTTTGTTGACTGCTAGCTTCATAAAGGCCAGGATGATGGCTAGCTGTAAGTTGTCGGCTTAACGTGCTATGGAACCTTTTCTAACTGCAGCTGATTTATGCGAGCGAATTGACTCGCAATACAAGGGATTACTTCGTCTAGCACGGTTACGACGTATTGGACAACATGGAGACCGCGCAGATGCTTCCATTGCTTACGACAAGCTGCTGAAGTCCGTGACGGAAGAGACCCGAAATGTTCGCCTGTATCAGGAGGTGTTTGATGAGATGTTGGCATTGAAAGCCCGCAACTGGGACGGATTCCCCCAGATATTCCGTGATGACAAGTGGATAGACCAGTTTTCCGATACCAGTGGAATCAACATGCGCAGTGAGGAGAATCCACTTGAGTTGGCCGATAAACAATTGATGTATGGCCAGTATTCGACGGCTATTGACAGCTATCGATGGGTGACAAGCATGGATCACACGCCTGATAAGCAGGCCACTGCGCTGCACCGATTGCTGCTGATTGTGCTATACAAAAGTAGCTGGAGTGAAGCACATAGGCTGCGAACGAGGTATACTGCTTCTCTAGCAGTACACACGGAAGACGAAGCGCTTGTCAAGCTGGCGCTAGGTCTATCTGCTCTCTCCAACGGTGAGTTCGAGGAAGCACTGTCTTATTTTCTGCATCTACCCACTCAGGGGGGAGCCAATATTATATACGCTCTGAGAGTCCCCACGGATCTCTGTACATTATCGGATCTGGGTCGTTATATTGCTGTATGTGCCCTAGCTTCTCAGCCAAGACACCATCTGAAATTCCTCATTGACAAGGACGATTTGTTCCGAGAGTGCACGGAACAGGATCCTAGCATCCAGACGCTGGTATCATCGTTTATATCACTCGATTACCAACGGTTTTTTGGCATATGGGAGTCTCTAGCTAAGTGGCTCCAGCTCGATATATTTGTTGGTCCTTTGTACTCTGTGCTCAAACGCCAAGTCCACAATCGAGCACATGATCTTTATTTCTCGGTCTTGTCAGCTGTCACAATTAACTCTATGGCAGCCAGTTACCAGTGGGATCAGCGAGACTTGATTGACGATTTGACTGAATACATCCGTAGCACTGAAGCGGAAGTTCGGATTGATGTTCTGGCTGGTGTCATTTCTCTTCGCAAACAGAATGAGACGGAAGAGGTCGTTGAAAAGGTATCAGCTCTTGTGACTGACTATGTGAGAGACTCTCGTGCTCTTTTGTGGACTACTCAGGCCTTGGCATGTGAAGATCGTACTTGGCTCGAGATATCACCAAATCCAGATGTAGTTTCCAGGTCAAGAAACACAAAGGGTCAGGTATGTTAAGAGATAGTAAAAAAAATGTAATTGCATGAATGATCTGCTTGTATATCTT
Source organism: Sugiyamaella floridensis (assembly GCA_030556845.1). Lineage (NCBI taxonomy): Eukaryota > Fungi > Ascomycota > Dipodascomycetes > Dipodascales > Trichomonascaceae > Sugiyamaella > Sugiyamaella floridensis. The sequence continues at coordinate 63,478 of JAKTUT010000049.1, read as the reverse complement.
CATGATAATAGAGAGAATCTGGAGCTAACAACAAAAATACAAAAAAATGGTCTCTGGCGGGATCGAACCGCCGATCCTCGCGTTACAAGGAGTTGTATTAGCACGATGCCTTAACCAACTGGGCCAAGAGACCGATTATTGTTTTGTTGTTGGGCTAGGTACTATACGAGTAAATGCTTAAGAGCCCAATTGACGACATTTTTGTTGTTCATTGGACGAAACCTATTATAGTTGATTGTTTCATTACAGTTTAAATAGAATTGAATCAATTTGACTATCATTCTATCCTTTCGTAGCCATGCGCAATGCGCCAATGGTCCATAGTAAAGCAAGAGACGGGCACGGCTGGTAGGGTAGGGGCGCAGACCCGCCAATCAGCACAAGCCTTTTTCCATTAACTAAAAAGCTCCGCTTCACCACCTTTGCGACAGTTTCATCTGGAGGCACAAAAAAAGCCAATTCTAACGCCGCTTTTGCTGAACTCTTGTAGCAATGCTGGCTTCCAGGACCCTTCGCGGTGCCGTTACTCGAGCGCGTGCCACTAGAGGCCTAGAACTTCGTCGCGGTCTAGCGGCTTCGGCCCAGGCAGCAGCTCGTACCTATGGAGGACTCAAGGACCAAGACCGCATCTTCCAGAACATCTACGATAAGTACGGTCGCGACCTTGCATCTGCCAAGCGTATGGGAGATTGGTACAAGACCAAGGAGATTGTTCTCAAGGGCCATGATTGGATCATCAACGAAATCAAAAAGTCGGGACTTCGTGGTAGAGGAGGTGCTGGATTCCCTTCTGGACTCAAGTGGTCATTTATGAACCCTCCTGGATGGGACAAGAACCCAGGTCCTCGTTACCTAGTTGTCAATGCCGATGAGGGAGAACCTGGAACTTGTAAGGACCGAGAGATCATTCGTAAGGACCCTCACAAGCTTGTTGAGGGATGTCTAGTTGCTGGACGAGCCATGAACGCGACGGCTGCTTACATTTACATTCGTGGAGAATTCTACAATGAAGCTGCTATTCTTCAGACTGCTATCAATGAAGCCTACAAAGACGGTCTTATTGGAAAGAATGCCTGTGGCTCAGGTTACGACTTCGACGTCTACATCCACCGAGGTATGGGTGCCTATGTGTGCGGAGAGGAGACTTCACTGATTGAGAGTCTCGAGGGCAAAGCTGGCAAACCGCGTCTGAAGCCGCCATTCCCCGCTGGCGTGGGTCTGTTTGGTCGTCCTACCACTGTTACCAATGTTGAGACCGTTGCTGTAGCCCCCACCATTTGTCGTCGTGGTGGAGACTGGTTCGCTTCGTTTGGCCGTGAGCGTAACCAAGGAACCAAGCTGTTCTGCATCTCGGGACACGTCAATGAGCCCTGTACAGTTGAAGAGGAGATGTCCATTCCTCTACGTGAGCTTCTTGAGAAGCACTGTGGTGGTGTTCGTGGTGGATGGGACAACCTTCTGGGAGTCATTCCCGGTGGTTGTTCGGTGCCTGTGCTGACCAAGGATGTCTGCAATGATGTGCTTATGGACTATGATGCTCTCAAGGACGTTCAGTCGGGTCTTGGTACTGCTGCTGTCATTGTGATGGACAAGTCGACTGACATTGTCCGTGCCATCCAGCGATTTGCTTACTTTTACAAGCACGAGTCGTGCGGCCAGTGCACTCCTTGTCGTGAGGGAACCACGTGGCTTCTCAAGGCGATGGATCGGTTCCGTGCTGGTCAGGCCAAGGAGCGTGAGATTGATATGCTGTTTGAGCTGACCAAGGAAATTGAGGGCCATACCATTTGTGCTCTTGGAGATGCTGCTGCCTGGCCCATCCAGGGACTCATTCGCAACTTCCGTCCTGAGATGGAGAAACGCATTCGTAAATTTGAGGAGGAGGTTTCGTCTGTGTCTGTTGGAGGATGGACCCCATCGGCTGCTCTCAAGGACGGTCATGTCGTTGGAGCTCAAGTTCCCGGCGCTCACTAAGGCATCAAAGCCATGTAATGAATCATATTTGCACTTAGACCATACGACTAATAGCGGAGGGTAGGCAAGTAGGGAAGCAGAATGCGAATATATTTACAAAAAAAAGGGTGCTTTTGGTTCACGAACTTGCCGCGAGATTCTCGATTTCGGCAATTTCCTTGGCAGCATCTGCAGTGAGAACTTCAAAGGCAGATTCTCCAATGACAATGTTGTCTTCAATGCGGATACCAATGCCCTGGAAATGCTTTGGCCAAGCATCCGTCTCGGGAACATAGACACCAGGCTCAATGGTGATGACTTGGTTGGCGACGAGAGGCGACACAGATGACGCTGTCTTGAGGTCGTGGACATCGATTCCAAGATTGTGACCAATGTAATGAGGGTACAACTGGCGAAGGTTTGACGGGGTGAGCGTCGAAATACCAGCATTGCGCAGCTCCAGGTACAGGAACTCTTCGGATTTGCGGTGAATGTCAGCAAGAGAGTAGCCCTGTTCGGTGGTACAGAGGTCAATGCATTGTTTTTGGGCATTGAGAACAGCCTGGTAAAGATCACGCTGGGGGTCGGAGAACCGGCCATTAACTGGCCATGTTCGGGAGATATCAGCGCAATATCCACCGTACTTTCCACCGGCATCGACAAGAACGAGTTCACCATGGCGCAAAACGTCGTCGTTACGGGTGTAGTGGATAGTCAGAGCATGGGGACCACCGGCAACAACAGCTAAGTAAGCAGGAGTTTCACAGCCACCAACTCGGAAGCTGTAGTCGAGGAAAGCGTGTAGCTCGCTCTCGGTGCCGAACTTCATGGAGTAAGCCTTATTATAAGCAATGGCAGAGATTTCAGACGCAGTGCGCATAGCATCGATTTCGGCCTCGCTCTTGACGAGACGGAATTTCTCAATGAGAGCCTGTGCGCTGTGCACTTTGCTGACGGGCGAATGTTGCAGGGTTGTTGTCAGCGATTCATTGAAGAAGGTGGGTAGTCGGGGCTGGTGAGTGGTGTCTACGTAAGCGGTAGTTGTAGAAGACAGCAGCTTGGACAGCACAGGCTGGATCTGGTCAATGGAGTAGGCTTCATCGGCATTGAAGATGTCAATAGCACCCTTTGTACCTGTTCGCTCGCCATCCCATAGTTCGACAGCCGGGTTGGCTCCAGGCACGAAGAAGACGGATTTCATATTGGAGCTCGATTCTCTGTACAACAGGACAGCCGAGTTAGGTTCAAGGAATCCTGTGAGATAATAGAAGTTGGGGTCTTGAATGAAAGGATGAAACACTGAACCCGTAGCAAATTGAGTCGTGTTGCCAGATACAAGTACGGCCGAGCGATCAGGGATGGTATCGAGGATCCGTTGACGTCGAGCATAGTACTCTAGAGCAGAGATACCTGGTGTCAAGTCTCCTTGAGCAATGCGATGCGGACGAGTCTCATGGATTGGTTGCCCTGTTCGGAATGATGCCGAACGGGCCAGTAGTCGTGAACCCAGTGTCAATTGTGCACTTGCTCGTGGTCGAAACATCATGGTATGAAGAAAAGTGTGCACATGAGAATAATACATGACAGTCACTTAGCAGGTATATATGGAGGAAGGGTGATGAAGCTAACTGTGGGTGAAGGCAACTGTATTCTATGATTTATTAGTTGGTTGATTTGAACAAGATTCTCAATACAACAATGGATAGAGTTGTTGTTTATTTAAACAACCTCCTTCAGAATTGTGGTGACCCTTTCGTCAAACTTACAGTCAAACCTCAGTCAACAGCGAACTACCAGTCAACAGCCAACTACCAGTCAACGCCCGTCTAGAGTCTCAAAAAGACATACAATAAACCGAGGATAATAAACTTCCATAATCCCTCTAGATTTTCACAACTTGTCTCTATTCACTAAATCAAACCTCATTCCTCTTTCATGACTTCTTTACGCCGTCTCATCTCGAGACGAAACCCTATATAAGCCCGATTAGGAGAGATGCAGCGCCTCAGTGCCGAATGTGGATTTGTATGCAGGTAGAGAGATGACCGAGTTACCGAGGAGAGCTTTAAAGGTTGCAAGCTATAGAACGATAGAAAAATCTATTTCAGTATTATTAAACCAATAATTCATAATTCTTGCTAGAGGAGACCATAATGACTTTGAATAGCCATTAACAATGTTTTGGAATGTTAATGCTTTCTTGGTGCTTTATTACTGCTGTATCAGTTGTAATTACACCCAGTTAAGTACCTCTTATCTCCCTTTTATAATTAAGGACCTCATCAAGTCCATCAAGACCAGCTTCTCATAGTATTGATACTTATAGTTATTTTTGTGGTCTTGTTCATATTCCTTTACTCAAATGCATCTCTCTAATGTCCATACATCCAACTTTGCACTTCACTAGACACATATCTACCTAAGTAGCAATTATCAACAAAACTGCCTGGATACTAATACGACTACAATTACCACTATATCATCGACAATCTATCACAATCCAGACCAATGAGACGCGACTCGGATCAGCATTTATCCACGAAATCAACGCTTATCTACCCTGCCCACACGGCACCATTTTGGATGATTTAGGAATGATGCAGTGATGGCTCATCATGCATCAGCAGCAGCCAGTGCCGTGTGGTTAGAGGAGCGCCGTTATAATGTTTCGGCGCGCCCTTGCTGTTTTCGCTGATTCACCACTACTGCCACAAAAATGCATTTTGAGGTCGCGTCGAAACAGTGGCATTACCAGGCCATGGACGTGCTAGGCGTACCGAGTTTCAACTCAACGCCTATCCTGGATCAGTTTGTGTGTCGCCGAGGACCAAATTGGTACATCATTGCTGACAATGGGTTCTTCTCGTGGTGCTTTCTCGACAATTACGTATCTTTTCTACCTGATCTGATCTTTCTCATTCTGGCTGTTGCTTCAGCCACTGTATTGTATTCAAAGAAACATTCGTCCACTTGGACATGGGACTTTATTGGCAAATTGGTACGTTTTGGACTTCACCATCACTCTCGACCACTGTACTAACTCTCAGATCTTGCTTCCTCTGCAGTTTGTCATCATCTCCATCATCTCTATTTCTCGTTATGGGGATATCTCGAGCTTCCAGGAAAAGTTGCCTGTGTTCACCTCGTACGCGGTACTCTTTGCTGTCTCGTTCCTTCACTATGCTGAAAATGGCGTCCTCACCATTCCAAGTGGCGTTCTGCTATGGTATTGGCTTCTGACCGTCGTTTTCTCTGCCATGAAACTGACCTCGGCTATTCTCGATGAATCCAGCTTCCAATTGACTGTTGCGTATGGATTCCTTGTATCGAACTCGCTTCTCATCTTTCTCTGTAAGTGTCACCTCTTGTCCCCTTCCCCCTGAATGATATACCTAACTTCAAGTGGAATGGGTGATCCCGAAGCTTGGAAGACGTGGAGAACCCCCTTGCTTCGATAACTCGGATGCATTTTCTCGTCTTTTCATCACTTGGGTAAATCCGCTCATTCTAAAGGCGTGCTCCTCGACTCTCTCCGAGAAAGACCTCCCCAAGCCCGAGGACGGATTCACTTCATCTGAGCTCTCTGACAAACTATACGCCTACTGGGAGAATACCAAGCGTCGTGACGCTTATGGATTTGCCTGGTGTCTAACCAAGATGCTGCGCTTAGATCTGTTTATCCTAGTGGTGGCCAGTACTTTGCGTGACTTGAGTGGCTATGCTCAACCGTTTGTGCTTCGTTACCTGATTGCATTCGTGGCTAGCTACTCAACTTCCACTGCTCAACCTTTCCACAATGGTATCTACATTGCTATTCTTGTTTTTGCCGTCTCATTCATGGGTTCTCTGCTACTTAACATTGCCAGAATGTCAATGGTCAAGGTGATGCTGAGCCTCGAGGGTTCCATTTATGGTGCCGTATTCCGCAAGGCCTTGAAACTGTCGCCCAAGGCGCGAGAGACTCGAACGGCATCCAAAATCATGAACCTCATGACTGTTGATGTCAACGAAGTCCAATTCACCTTCAATATGCTGACCACCGTCATCACTGCCCCATTCCAGCTCATTTTCTGCATTTACAGTCTTTGGGCCTTTATGGGCTGGAGTTTCCTTGGAGGTATGTCCTTTTTGATCATCATTGTGCCAATCAATGCCGTCATGTCGCAGAGACTTAACAACTACTACCGGGATCTGATGGAGGTCAAGGATGAGCGAACCAAGTTCACCAACAGCTTGCTTTCCAACGCCAAGAGTCTCAAGCTCTACGCATGGGAGCGTCCTTTCCTTAAGCGTCTTGCAGCGATTCGTAACGACAGAGAGCTCAACATTGCTCGAAAGTTCCGCATTATTGACACGTGCTTTGAAGGTATCTGGAGTATGGCTCCCTATCTGACTGCTTCCTCTGTATTTGCGTGTTTCCTTATGTTTGACAAGCGCCCTCTTACTGCGGACATTGTGTTTCCCAGTATTATTCTGTTCAACTTGATGACTGAACCAATGACTCTCATTCCATTTGCTATCACCTCACTTATCCAGTCCAAGGTCTCGTTTGATCGATTTGCTGACCTTCTGGACGCTGAAGAATACTCCTCTGAGGGTATCACGAGAGATATCAACGGATCCGTTCGTCAAGGTGAGGCTAGCTTGACCCTCTCAAAGTCTACGGTTCACTGGAATGAAGGTGAAGATAGTGTTGTTGCTTTGGAGAACATTGACTTTACTGCGATCAAGGGCCAGCTGGCTTGTATCATCGGAAAGGTTGGAGCAGGCAAGTCTGCGTTGCTGAAAACTATCTGTGGTGAGCTTTACCTAAAGAATGGTACCCTGTCTACTACTGGAAATATCGCATATGTTCCTCAGGATCCATGGCTCTTAAACCAAACAGTTAAAGAGAACATTCTATTCCGCAGCAGGTTTGATCCTGTTTTCTATCAGAAGACTCTAGAAGCGTGTGATCTTCTTCACGACATTGAATCATTCCCTGATGGTGATGAGACTGAGATTGGTGAGCGTGGAGTAAGTCTCTCAGGGGGTCAGAAGGCCCGAGTTTCTCTTGCACGTGCTGTTTATGCTCGTGCCGATATTTACATCTTGGATGACATCTTGTCGGCTGTCGATGAGCATGTCGGTCGTCATCTGATTGACAATGTTCTTGGAAAGCATGGTCTACTGGCATCGAAGACTCTTGTTCTGGCTACGAACAACATTCGGGTCTTGGCTGAGGCAGACCAGATTGTTTTGCTTGAAAACAAGACGATTGTAGAGAGAGGAACTCCTACTGAGGCCATTGCTGCTCAGTCTGCTATCTACCGGTTGATGAAGGAGTTCGGATCTTCGCAGGATGATGACTTTGAAGAGATCAAGGGCGCCATTGTTCACCCAAACGAGCGTCGTAACAGCTTCAGTAGCTTACGTCGTGCCAGTATCGACTCTATTGTTTCGGTACCCGATGAGGCCACTAAGGAGATCAAGCGTACTCTGAAACCAGGTGAGACACAACAATTGGGCGGTGTTAAGCGTGAAGTATTCTTGAGGTATTTCCGTTCTGGAGGTATCATCTGGGTTATTACTTCATTGGTTGCTTTGGTTTGTACCAATGCTCTGGGTGCACTTGGTTCTGTTTGGTTGAAGCTATGGGCTGACCACAATGATGATGGTGGCACGGACGACCCAGTCTTCTATCTGGGCTGGTTCGTGGCCATTGGTGCGCTATTTTCTCTGCTGAACATTATCTCTGCTTATTTGGTTCTGGTTGTGTGTGCTATTCGATCTGGAAAGGCTTTCCATGATGATCTTGCCCGCGCCGTTCTGCGGTCGCCAATGTCATTTTTTGAGACGACGCCTTTGGGACAGCTGCTGAACAGATTTACTAAAGATATAAACGATCTTGATGATAATATGCCGTGGACTTGGCTTACTATTTGCGGACTGATCACGAAGCTATTATTCACTGTTGTTATCATTTTCTATGCTACTCCTTACGTGATAGTTGCAGCAATCCCGGTTGGAATTCTGTTCGTCTACTACCAGCGATTGTACTTGGGATCATCTCGCCAGCTCAAGAGATTTTCAAGCTCAGCAAGAAGCCCAATGCTGTCGCACTACGAAGAGAGTCTGCGGGGTATCAATGTTGTTCGTGCATATGGCAAGGGTGAGCGGTTCACTATCGAGAATGACAACCGTTCATCGCTCATTCTGCGATGTGCCTACAACTCTCAGTCAGTTGACAGATGGCTGTCTCTACGTCTGCAGTTCTTGTCATCTGTTGTTACGTTTTTAGCTGCTATTGCGGCGGTGTACATGACAGCTAGCGGTAACATCACCAGCGGTATGGTTGGACTTGTCATGTCCAATGCTGTGTCGATTACCGCATACATGAGCGGAATTGTGCAACAAACGGTGTTTTTGGAGCATCGAGGTGTGGCCATGGAGCGAATCATGGAGTACTGTGACTTGCCATCGGAAGCCCCCGAGATCATCGAGAACAGCCGTCCACCAGCACACTGGCCACACGAGGGAGGGGTCAAGATTGTAGGTCTCAGCAACCGATACCGAGAGAACCTGGATCTGGTGCTCAAGAATGTGAATCTGGATATCAAACCGTCGGAAAAGATTGGTGTTGTGGGCCGTACAGGAGCAGGTAAGAGTACGCTGACGCTATCACTGTTCCGTATCATTGAGGCTGCTGCTGGAAAAGTTATCATTGACGGTATTGACACATCTACGATTGGAGTGTTGGATTTGCGACGTAACCTGTCTATTATTCCCCAGGATGCGCAGATCTTCTCAGGAACCGTTCGAGATAACCTGGATCCTTTTGATGAGCACGACGACACGGAGCTATGGCGGGTGCTCGAGTTGTGTCATCTGAAGAAGCATGTCGAGGGAATGGACGAAGGACTTGCGTCGAAGTTGACTTCTGGAGGAGATAATCTCAGTAAAGGACAGACGCAGCTGATCTGTCTTGCGCGAGCACTGCTTCACACAGCCAATATTCTGGTGCTTGACGAGGCTACAGCGAGTGTTGATGTTGAGACAGATAAGATCATTCAGGAGACGATCCGCACCGAGTTCAAACACAAGACTATTATCACGATTGCCCATCGTCTAAACACCGTTATGGACAGTGATCGGATAGTTGTCCTTGAAAAGGGAGAAGTTGCAGAGTTTGATACACCTCAGGCTCTGCTAGCTCAGCCTGATTCGCTCTTCTACAGTCTATGTGAAAAGGGAGGATTCATTTCTAGTCAGGGACCGAGTCGTCGGGCCAGTCCCGATCGAAGTGAGCCATCCAAGAGGTGAACCCGTCTGTAACATCACAGTAAGATAGATCCTACAGAGTATACATATTATATATTTTAAATGGAAGTTTTTTGGTTGGGATGTGTAGAACTACAGTAATATAGACCTGTAGTAAGATGGACTACAGTAAAATAGATCCCTCCGTAACTATGAACTATTAACTATATTTGGAAGCTTTTTGGTTGCTATTGTAAATGGAAGTTTTAGTTGCAATATGAAGGGATTCAAATCTTTCAGATTAACGGAGAAAAGAGTCCGGTCGAGTAATTAAAGCCGATAAATCGTAAAGTGTAAACTCCGAGTTCCGGTCGGTCGGATCGGATTGCGGTCCCGAGATCTACGATGTGGTAAGCGCATATAGATGATACGAGAGTTGTCACACACAAATCAAGGGAAACTACGACTTGAAAAAAACTATGACGTAAACCGAGAATATTATATAAAATGAGAATACGAAAAAGCCCCCTCTAGACGTCCACGTGGTGGCGGAGTAAAGTGCGGACTTGGAGTATCGTATGGGATTTACCGTATTCTGAGGCAGACCTGCAGGGGGAAGTTCCGCCCCGCATTTCGAGGGTCTTATGACATGCATGTCGGAAACGGGAAAATGCGGGGGCCGATATAAAAGGGTCGCCAGATCCCGTTACAAACTTGACCATATACCATGAAGGGTGAATATTACGGAATGACACAGACGAAACAACAAAGAGCTAATTCAGAAGGAAAACGTCTGACTGCCGAGGCCGAGGCCGCAGCCCGTAAGCAGCTGGCTGCTACGGTTAATTTATGTATGACATCATCACCTGCTGACTCGCGTCTCAAAACCCATGTTCATATCAAACGCGACACATTACCATCGAGTCCATTCAAGAGAAGCGCTTAATTTACCATGAGGACGAGCGGGAAACCCCCCATAACCGGACTTGATCAAACTATACAGCTTTGCAATATCCAGAACTACGGTACTGCCTCCTGACATGAAACGCCTCTACAATTTTCGGCCGCCTGCTGCGTTCGGGTATAATGATGCGCCTCCACCCCCTGCCCTACTTGCCACTATTATTGGCACTGATTTTGGACCTGCTAAAACCGACCTCGAACCGCTATGTTCACCTACTTCCAGTCGGCTATTGGAGCTCTGCTGTTCCACGCAGCAACTTCAAACTTCCTCTATACTAATGGCCGTATCCTTGGTTGCTCCTCTATCATGTACAATAGCTTGTTCAATCCCACTACCTTTAATGTCCCTGTTTTGGCTGGTATGTCTGTCGCCACCTACGGAATCAAGCTTTGGTTCCCTCAATACTTGCCTGATTATGCTGCTACACAGGCTATTGCACCCTTTGGAATCTACACAGCCATCTTAGCCGGCCTATTCACGGGAGTTGGCACCAAATGGGGGTCTGGTTGCACTTCTGGTCATATGCTCTGTGGTCTAGCAAGGTTATCCCCACGATCCCTAGTCGCTACTATGACGTTTTCGTCTGTAGCAATGCTTGTCACGAATCTCGTTGGCTCTACACCATTGGATGCTAATGCCTCGACTATTGTCCACCCATCTGCCACTGAGGCTGTGTACCTCGGTTCTTTTGCTACTGCTGCCGTCCTTCTGACTCGTCAGCTCAGATCTCATCTGTCTCCTACCAAGCTATCACAGATCACTGTATCGCTTGTTTCAGGAACATTATTTGGTTTGGGCCTGCTTATTTCGGGTCTTGCGTCGCCAGCAAAAACCCTGGGGTTCCTGTCCATATTCACCGCCAAGTTTGACCCCTCACTTGCAATGGTTATCTTATTTGCCATTATTCCAAACGCCTTCGAGATCTGGCGGTCAGGCTACAAATTACCAGCTGGTGCTGCTGTTCCCTCGTTCAATCTTCCTACAGCCACCCAAATCCCTCCAAAGTTTGTGTGTGGAGCTGCCCTTTTCGGTGTTGGCTGGGGCCTGTCGGGTATCTGCCCCGGTCCTGGTTTCATTGCGGCGCTTCTCAATGGAACCCAGGGACTTCTTTGGATGGCAAGTTTTCTCACTGCCTATCATCTTGCATAATTGGCCAGCGTGTACCTATTGGTTTTCTTCTTTAATATGGTGGTCCTACCATCCTTCGTTCGTTGTCTCGTGTTTTATGTCCCTAACTTCAAGACGCCGTCATGTTTTGATTACCCAATTTAACCTACTTTTCGCTATAGTTCATTTCATCTGAGCATAGCCCAACATGACACCGACGAAGATATATGTACAGAGGTGCAACAGGTTGACACCAGTAGAGCTACCATGACGAAGAGATCGGTTGAATTTCGGGGCTTGGAGCGTCTCTTTGACGAGGTCGAGATGGAGCTGACCGCAGCAGATGCTCAGAAAGCCCGTGATTCTTTTGTTGATGTCAATCTCGAAGGTGCCGAGTCACATCATTCTGAGAAACGACTTTTGTATACCCCAGACGAGGAACGTGCTGTGGTTGCAAAATACGATAAACACATCATGCCATTTATCTGCTTTCTCTATTGCTTCTCATGTATGACCAAAACCAATATGGGAAATGCCAATGGCGCTGGAATGAGCAAAGACCTAGCCATTTCTGACACTGCCTACTCTGACTTGCTGACTGCCTATTACGTTGGCTATATCATCATGCAATGGTCTATATTACTGTGGAAAGCCTGCTCACCAAGCGCCTACATGCCATGCATCATACTTTGCTGGGGCATCATCTCCAGTTGCATGTCTGCTATGCGCACCTATTGGACCCTTTTGTTGGCTCGTTTCCTCCTGGGGTGTTTACAGGCATGCTTCAACCCGGCCATTTGTTACTATTTGGGATTTTTCTACTTCAGACACGAGCAAGCGCGAAGAAATGCGCTGTACATGGCATTTTCTCCATTTTCTGTGGCACTATCGGGACTCGTTTCATTCATTATAACATCGTATCCTGTGCACACGATGCAATCCTGGCAAATGATTTTCCTTGTCGAAGGTCTTCCTAGTGTACTTGGAGGTCTTATAGCTTTCTATGCCATGGTAGATGGACCACTTACGGCTCGGTTTCTGAGCCCTACACAGAGAGAAATTGCCAAATGTCGTACGATACAGCAGATGGGAAGTGCTGACCGTGGTGGCAAAGAGATCAACAGGTCGGAATTGGCATACGCCCTCATAGATCTCAAGACTTGGTTTCCTACACTTATCTCGTTTTCTCACAATGTGGCCAGCAGTTCACTTCCTGTGTTTATGCCAGTTATTATTGAAGGGTTCGGCTACACTGAGCAGAGCGCTCAGGCTTTCACTTGCCCGCCCTACATTGTTTCAATTATTTGCATGCTCATTGCTTGTTACATTTCTGACAAGACTCGTGATAGAGGCATGATTGTTGCAACTGTCAACTTTATTGGATTCATTGGATACGTTCTACTGGCCGTTGTAGAAGATGTGCATGTTCGTTACTTTGCACTGTTTCTCACGTCGATTGGCATCTACACGGCCCAGAGTGTTAATATGACATGGGTCGGTGACAATCACGGCTCGGATACCAAGAAAGGAGCTGCCTATATTGTTCTCCATGTCTTTGGTGAAGTGGGTCCTATTGTCGGCATGAGAATCTTTCCTTCACATGAGGGTCCTAGATACACTACAGGATCCTGGATCTGTGCAGGCTTTCTTCTGGTGTCTGTATTTCTGGCTCTTTGCTTTCGGTTCTACCTGGCATACCTGAATCATCAGCTTGATCTCAAACATGGCAAATGTGAAGATTGTATCCACATTGCCAATGACAAGAATACGAAATTTAGATATGTTCTATAACTTGAGCATAGCAAAAAAGAACGAGAACAGTCGACAATTTCATTTATTGGTTGGTAGTTTTTTCGTAACACATTTACTAACTTTAGAGCTTAGCACCGCCGTTGGTAGGAAGCTCAATGGCAGCAGCCGTAATGGCCTTTGTGCCTCGCTCAACAACAGTGCTCTCAAAGATAACGCGGTTGCCCTCCTTCCAAGCCTGGACCTTGATGGTCTCACCAGGGAAGACGTGGCCGGCAAAGCGGACCTTCATGTTCTTGAAAACACCAAACTTGTCGACGAGCAAACGTCCAGAGATTCCGAGCGTGCAAAGACCGTGCAGAATGGGACGAGGAAAGTTACCAATAGCAGCAAAGTCAGGGTCAATGTGAAGAGGGTTCAAGTCACCAGACAGACGGTAAAGAGCAGCCTGATCGGGGCTCGTCTTGAACTCAGACTCAAAGTCAGGAGCACGCTTAGGAGGAGTGTTAGCAGCAGTAGCAGGGCCTCGGTCTGAACCCTTGGCCTTTCCACCAAATCCACCCGATCCACGGATAAACACAGACATCTCAGTGTAGAAGACATCCTCACCAGTGTTCTTGTCCTTGGAAGTAGCCGACGAAGTGACAACAGCAGCCTTGCCCTTGTCAACAACCTCAACAAGCCTCGAAGTCACCTCAAGGTCAGCAGGCGAGGGAATGGGCCACTTGCGGATCTCAAGGTACTCCTCACCATGCAGCAGCATCATGGGGTTGAAGTTGGGCACAAGCTTGTCGTAAGGAACTCCGACGCTGAACGAAGGCATGACTCCAAAAGTGGGGACAGGTCCAAAGTCTTCGGCACCCTCAAACGAGTACTTGAGGTCAGTAGCAGCAGCACCAACACCAAGGTTGTACAGGGCAATCTTGCCGTCGTCGTACGAGAAAGTAGCCGTGTCGAGGATTCCACTGGGGGCCTCAGGCTCCTCCTTCTCCTCGGCCTCGGCAGCCATCTCGAACAGAGCAATGTTACTCTCCTGAGCGCTCTCAGGGTTGGTGGCACGGCCATCCTCAAAGTCAGTGATCTTGGACCACTTGGCAGCGATGCTCTCGACAGAGAGACCGTTGGAGACGTTGAAGGCGTGACCACCAGATCGCTGCCAGCGGGTACGGGCAACCCAACCGGCACCAGTCTCAAACAGGTGTCCGGTGACAGGGGCCTTGTCAGAAGCAAGTAGCACAACCAGAGGAGCAATGAAATCGGGCTTGAAGGCAGCCAGCATCTCCTCGGTGAAGACACCCGAGGTCATGGCAGTTCCAGCAGTAGGGGCAATGGTGTTGACAAGAATGTCGTACTTCTTACCCTCAAGAGCCAGAGCACGCGAGAAACCCAGGATTCCGAGCTTGGCAGCGGCATAGTTGGCCTGGCCAAAGTTTCCGTAGATACCAGAGGTCGAGGCAGTGTTGATGACACGGCCGTACTTCTGCTTAAGGAAGTAGGGCCAGGCGGCCTTGGTAACCGAAAAGGTACCAAACAGGTGGACCTCCTGGATGATGTTCCATTCAGCGTCCGAGATGTTGGCAAATGACTTGTCGCGGATAATTCCAGCGTTGTTGATGACGGCGTGGACAGTGCCATAGGCATCAATGGCAGTCTTGACAACAGCAGCACCGTCGGCGACCGAGTGCTTGTCAGCAACGGCCTCACCACCGGCAGCCTTGATCTCGTCAACGGTGCCCTGAGCATTTCCAAGATCGTTGACAACGACCTTGGCGCCGAGCTTAGCGAGGAGCAGAGAGTAGGCGCGGCCAATACCAGCAGCACCACCAGTCACAATGACAACCTTGTCCTTGAAGTCAATGGGCTCACCCTGGGGGTTGGTGGGCAGAGAAGGAGCCTGCTCAGCAACGGTCAGTAAGTCCTTGGGCGAGTTGGGGAACTCAGAACCGGCGTCGAAGTTCTCAATGTCCTCGAAGCGCTTGAGCACTGCCGAGGGAGTGAAGCTGTCGTCGTTGCGGAAGGTGACACCGTTGGAACGCTCCCAACGGACCTTGGTCACGACACCAGCACCAACCTCGTAGATACCCCACGATTCCTCGGTGTTCTCGTGGACGAGGTAACCAACGACAGGTACAACGTACTCGGGCTTGAGCTTCTCGAGCAGATCCGGAGGCAGAACGGTCTCGGTCATACGCGAGGCAGCCAAAGGCACAATGGTGTTGGCAGTGATGTTGTACTTGGCACCCTCCTTGGCAAGAGTCTCGGTGAAACCAACGAGAGCCAGCTTAGCAGCCGAGTAGTTGGTCTGACCAAAGTTACCGTAGAGACCGGCAGCCGACGAGGTGTTGATGACACGACCAAACTTCTGCTTGCGCATGTAGGGCCAGGCAGCACGGGCAACCTTGTAGGAGCCGTAGACGTGGACGAGCTGGACAAACTTCCAGTCCTTCTCAGTCATGTTCTTGAAGGAAATGTCACGGAGGATTCCGGCATTGTTAATGACAATGTGCACGGTACCAAAGGCCTTGACAGCTGTCTCAATGATGCGGTCACCAAACTCGACCGAGTCATAGTTGGCAACAGCCTTACCACCAGCAGCGACAATTTCGTCGACAACATGGTCGGCAACACGTTTGCCTGAGTCACCCTCGGTCTCGCCCTTGAGCGAGCCACCGAGATCATTGACAACGACTGAGGCTCCGCGCGATCCGAAAAACAGAGCATAGGCCTTTCCCAGACCACCGCCAGCACCGGTCACGACCACCACCTTGCCGTCATATCTTAATTGGTTACTCATTTTGTAGGATTGAAGGGAGGAAAGGACGTTAAAAAATGAGATGCAATGTGGGGAATGGGGAAACAGGGCGGCCTTTATATAGCGGTGGAGGTTGTGGATTTCTGCCGAGGGATGCATGCACAAATGCGGAGAGAAGCGCGGCTTGCAGTCCGGGGGATTTTGGTGGTTGCGCTACAGGGGCCGAGGTTCGGCCGAGGGCAGATGCCATGATCTTTTGGACTTGTTTACTCAAGTAGTTGATTGGTAGTTGTCTACTGGATTTAAACAAGTTTGAGGCATTCCATGAACTTGTATACAACTGGAAAAGTCACCGGCTGTCATGTGGATCACAGCTATCTTAGTTGATCTAGCACATGCCGAGGTCCAGCCGAGCCGTGCCGACGTTAAGTCCCGAACGGGTGGAGACGGGACCTTCACAAGCCAAATATTCCCGAGACGTCATCAGTATAAGTAGCGGATTAGTTAATGTTAGCTGGGAACAATCCACAGGTATTCTAGTCATCGGTATTGTTGAAAATGTATTTGAAAATGTATTAAAAAGATTACTTGAATCATTTTTCCTCAGCTCACTTTCCTTGGTCTCTATTATATTAGGGGCATCCGCGGATTGTACCATGGGCCTGTTACCCTAGTAATGCTATACGCCATAACTATAACTGTTTAAGCGAGTATTCTTCATCGTGACTCAACTGACTGATTAACTTCACGATTCGACATCACCTGACGAAAAAGCGACAAAAAATGTTGAGGACAATTGGCTCAATTGCCCGGTCTCATGTAAGCCAACATGTTCGCATGGCTACTGGAGTACGTAGTGTCGCATCCATTTCACAGGTCGACTCGTTCAAGCCACCATTTGTGCCACTGGTCGCCGAGACGGGCTTTGTAGGTGCCATTGGAAACACTCCGTTGATCCGCCTCAACAACCTCAGTGACGCCACAGGTGCCAACATCTACGGAAAGGCCGAGTTCATGAATCCAGGAGGCTCTGTCAAAGACCGTGCTGCTCTGTTTGTTGTCAAGGATGCCGAGGAAAAGGGTCTTATTGGGCCTGGAGGCACTGTTGTTGAAGGGACTGCTGGAAACACGGGGATTGGTCTTGCTCATGTTTGCCGGGCCCGTGGATACAAATGTGTCATCTACATGCCCAATACTCAGTCTCAGGGCAAAATCAACCACTTGCGACTTTTGGGTGCTGAGGTTCATCCAGTACCTGCTGTACCATTTGATGATCCGCAGAACTACAACCACCAGGCCCGTCGCCATGCCGAGAGCTTGCCCAACGCTGTGTGGACAAACCAATTTGATAATGTTGCCAACCGTCAGGCACACATTGAGACAACAGGCCCCGAGATCTGGGCTCAGACCGACGGGAAGATAGATGCCTTCACCTGCTCCACGGGAACAGCCGGTTCTCTTGCTGGAACCACCCGTTATCTCAAAGATATCTCCAACGGCAAGGTCAAGTCGTATCTTGCCGACCCTCCGGGCTCAGTGCTGTACAGCTACATTACGTCTGGTGGAAAGCTGACTGAACGCCAAGGTAGTAGCATCACCGAGGGAATTGGCCAGGGCCGTGTTACTGACAACCTGAAGCCCGACATTGAGTTGCTTGATGGTGCCTTGCACATCTCGGACGAAAAGACCATCAACATGGTCTACAGTCTGCTGGATGAGGAGGGTTTGTACCTTGGTGCTTCATCGTGTCTCAATGTCGTTGCAGCCTACGAGGTTGCCCAGATGCTGGGACCTGGTTCGACGGTCGTGACACTGCTATGTGACAATGCCGACCGTTATGCGGATCGTCTCTTCAGTCGTAAGTGGCTGCAATCCAAGGGCCTTGACATTCTGCCAGAGCATCTTCAAAAGTACATTGTCCTGGAGTGATGATCATGGTGGATCGCGCATATGAATCAATATAGACGGGGTGTAAAAGATATCTACACAGGTTCGTTCTCGTTTGTGAGCTTAAGTAGAAATAATAGTATTAAGCATTACTAGGAAAGACGGCCATGCAGTGGAGTCACACGAACTCGCTTGAAATAAGTAGCTCTCTGTCGATGTGTAGTTAGTCAACTGAGTAGCAGTCTGCTGATGATAAGTAGACACGCAAAGTTGCAAGAAAGCTTGACAAATGCCCCTCTTGTGTTGGAAGACTCAATGACATTGTTCAAACTCCTGTTGTACTTTTGCTCAACTTGACCTCGCTCACTTGTTCGGACTTTACTACAAGAAGTAGTCAGGAGTACGACGAGTTACGGTGGGCTCACCGGCCCGCGGCGAAGGGTCAAATTGCAGAAACTGGTTGTTCATATTCTCATCAACCTCCATAATAGCGGCCTGATTTCCACATCGATAGCAATAGTTGGGAGCCGAGAAGATGGTGACGGCCGTGTTATCATGGGCCCATTGATAGCCCTCCATAATGAGCTGATGAGCTCGAGATACAAGGGCCAAGTTATTGGTATGGTTGAACTGCTCGGTGATGTCTTGACCAAAGGTGAAACCAGCACCTCGTGGAGACATGCCCCATCCACACCGGTCGTCGGGGTCGGACCACAGCAGGTCGCACATTGCACCTTCATGTGGCACTTCTTGCACGCGGTCCAGCACGCGGACTTGATCAAGAGTCTCAATGGCTGGCGACAACCCGCCATGCAAGCAGAAGATTTGGTTGTTGACGAGTGCTGTGAGTGGTAGGTAGTCGAACAAGTCGGTGAAGAGTTTCCACACATTGGCGTTGCCATATTTGCGCAAACATTCGTCGTAAAAGCCATAGACCTGGGTAATCTGGCGCGACTCATGATTACCTCGTAGAATGGTGATTCGAGACGGGTAGCGGATCTTGTAAGCAACAAGCAGGCTGACGGTTTCCACCGAGTAGTAACCTCGGTCCACGTAGTCACCCATAAACAGGTAGTTTGTGTCGGGACATGGGCCTCCTATACGGAAAAGCTCTTGTAAGTCGTGGAATTGGCCATGGATATCTCCACATACAGTAACCGGAGCACTGACAGGTTGAACATTGGACTCACGACACAGCACCTCGCGAGCCATGTCGCACAGATGCTTGACCTGGGCCTCGGTTAACACCTGGCAAGTCGATAGGAGGTCAATCCATTCGTCGACCTGGCCAATTCGGTCCAAGCCTGGAGCTACGTGAGGCAATGGTGGTTCACAAGGCCGTGAAATGTCGTCGTCACCTTGAGAGGCATGACTAAACAAGCTGGGGCTATCGAAATGGTGCTGGTCATCGTGGTCGGCTTCTTGAGACGCAAATAGCGGGTCGTCGGGCTCCATGGCGTCCCGAGCCTCCATCATCAATGGGGCATAAAAACGGTTGCTGCAATTTCAAGCAATTACTCACAACTAAACACGCGAGTCTTTATGAGTATCACAGTACAAGTCGAGCAATTGCCTTTAAAGTAAAAACTGTGAGGATCTACTGGTTGCTTTCAGATAACATGGTATGGTGGACCTTAACCCTGCGTCTATGCGGCTCTGGGGTTAGTAGGTCTCCGTGTGGGGATCTCAGGGGGGTGGGAACAGCGAGTTCATGTAATCAAATGAGAAGTCATTAGTTTGGACTAGATAATTAATGGAGAAATAATGTTTGATTGTATTATACTTGTGGTTCAAACGACTGATTTCGACCAGTTTACTGCTATTGACCTTCTCGTGCTGCTGATGGGGCTTAGCTATAGGAATACGAGCTGCGTCTAACCACTTCAATCCAGGTACCGACCCCGAGAAGCCCGTTACAGAAGTCCGTTGCAACGACCCATTAGAACAACCCATTACAACCTTATAAAATCAATTACAAAATCCATTACAATATCCATTACAAAACTAGTGCTTTTATTACTGGGAGTAAGTTAACCATCTATATTAACCATCTTTTAGGTATAGGAATACCCTGTAGCTAGTAGGAGGACCCTGTAGCTAAGGAACACCATTGTACTATAGCTACTAGAGGTAATTACTCTGTAACTGTTAGGAGTACTCTGTAGCCAAGGAGTACCACTGCTAGGAAAAACCAATCATAACTAGTAGGAGAACCTCTGTAACTACAGAGTAACCAGTTTATAACTGCCAGCAATACCTTGTAACTACTAGGAGAACTGCAGTAACTTCCAGGAGTAATCAGTCTATAGTTACTAACGTTAGGAGTAAGTAACCATATAACTGCTAGGAGAACCCTGTAGACTACTAGGAATATCACAATAACTATTAGGAATACCACTGTAACTAGGAATGCCGCTGTAAATACCAGTAATCACCAGCCTAAAACTACTATCCTGTTACCAAATACATTAATATATCATAACCGTTAAAAATGCTCCACCTTGTTAAAACTTAGCACGAGACAACTCATAGGCAAATCCAAGAGTCAATTTGGCATGTTCCAGCATGTGATCAAAGTCAAGACGGTCAATGGTGTCTTGAGTCGTATGGATATAGTGATCCGACTTGTCAAACTCACTCTCAATGACAAATGCACTGGGGTAGCCGAATTTGGCGGCCGAAGCATGATCCGAGCAAGCATATCCACACTTAGTCTCAGCATAATCAATATCGCAGTACTCAGTGACAATGAGCTTGACAAACTCGGTCAATTGCGGGTCAACATAGTCGGTAATGACTCCAACACTGTCAGCATGGCCGTCAGCCTTGGATCCGGCAGAGTAGCCCGTCATATCCTGCTGAAGCATGGCCTTGACATCAACGCTTGCCAAGTCATAGGCAGCAAAGATATCCTGACTACCAAGAAGACCCAGCTCCTCAGCAGAGTACCATTGGAACTCGAGAGTGTTCTCGGGCTCAAAACCTGACTCGGCTAGAACACGGAACACCTCAAAGATGGTCATGGATCCCGATCCGTCATCATCAGCTCCTGGTGCAGGCAGCAACGAAGGCATGAGTAGATTGATTGAATCCTGGTGAGCACCGACAATAACAACCGACTCGGGCGACTTGGAGCCGCGGATCTGTGCGATGACCGACTTCTGTTTCCAATCGTGGTCAACGAGAGACACATTGATGTTGCCAGCAGGCGCAATGTCAGCAACTGTTTGTACCTGTTCATACAGCCACAAAGAGCTCTCAAGACCCGAATCACTCTTTGCATACCGGGTGTAGAACGACGAGAACTTGGTCAAGGTCGACTCAAGGTTATCCTTGCTAAGCTCAGGAATTAGCTTGCGCACCTGTTTCTCGTAAGCAATGGCAGCTGGGAACTGCGACTTGTGCATTGTGTGCACCCGTTCCTGGTAGTAGTCGGCATGGTCGGTGATATCAAAGAAGTTTGTTCCTTGACGTTTGAGAGCCAGGATCTCGGCCTCGGTCATCCATTTCTGCGTCTTCTCATCAAGCTCAATGAGTCTTTGAGCCGGGGTTCCAAAGCGCAACTGATCAAGGGTTCCAAGTGCATTTGCTGCGAAATCCGTCAGTCCTACAAGACTTAGGGCTGACGCTGTGCTGACAAGAGCAGACGCTGCTACAATACTATACTTCATGGTAGGTGCAAATAGGAAGACGAGATGGCGAATTCCTGTTGTGGATGCTTATATACCCGCCACGGCGGTTGACGCCCGATTAGGCCATCTGCCTGCATGCTATGACGTTGGGAGCGGCGCTGTGAAAAAGGGGATATTGATGCCGTGAGCTGGGGGGAAGGGGGAAGGTGCCGTGAGAATGTAGTTGGGGCAGTTATGTGAGCATGAGAAAGGTGTCGGAGGCCGAAGTAATGAGTAATAAAAGCATTTGATGAGATTTGTGTTGAATTTAATCGGTGGATCAAAGCCTTGGTTAGAAATCATTCCTTTCACTGTTCAAATCTAGAGAATATGTGATTTGGTAGTACGGAGGTCTCAGAGGGGGTAATAAAGACAGAGAAAGTCACCTAACAAGTCAATTGATACAGTGTATGACCCCTATGACCCAACAGTAACCAGTGGGGCTCGTATATCCATGCAGATGTCGGTCTACATACCGGTTTAGCCGTCGTCGTATCTCAACGGCCTACTCGCTTAACCGCCGGCAGTCATAGCGAATGTCGCGTCCTTTACTGCCTCGATTCATCAATTCACTAGATCACTTTCGATCACTTTCTAAGGTTATCTCGGTTTGTACGGTTATCTGAGTTCTACGGTAATCTCACTTTCCACTGCAATCGCCGTTCTACAGTTATCTCCGTTCTACGACTGTCTGATATCGTCCAACCATCCCTCGTTCAACCCTCTTTCCCTATGGATCTGACTCTCATATTAGCAGCAGCGGTCCCATCTATGGCCATAGGTCGTAATGGCTCACTACCTTGGCGTCTTGCTCGCGAAATGAAATACTTTCGTCAAGTAACTACAGGAGGCGTCGTAATCATGGGTCATAAGACCTGGAAATCCATTCCTCCAAAGTTCCGCCCACTACCAGATCGCGTGAACGTCGTGCTCAGCAGAGATCCCAAAAGTGTTGATGCACCGGCCTCAGTGGTCGTTGCCCCATCACTTCACGAAGCTCTTGCCAAACTGGACGCGTCTAGACGGATATTCATTATTGGCGGTGCAGAACTCTATAAATCGGCCTTGACGTTACCAGAAACCAAAAATATCCTTCTTACTGAGATTGCAACAACGCTTCCTGATTGTGATACTTTCTTTGAGTTCCCTTGGTACTCTGATTCACCGCCTGATAATGCTCCATGGCTACGCCAAACTCACAATGATCTTGTTGATTTCGTCGCTCTTCCCGCAGACCTTGTCCCTGCTGAACCCATCAACGAATCTGGTCTTTCATACTCGTTTACTCTATGGAGAAGATCCGAATCATAATCACTACTATTCTGACCACGATGTTCTAAAAAACACATTGCATTAAAACATGATACTCGTTACACAGAAAAACAATCATTCACACCAAAAACACTTCCTCATCCCCATCTTCATCCAATATCTTTAACCTCATTTCCTCATATGCTCATATTATCTTGAGTGTGTGCTCAAGAAATGTATGCCTTGTTCATAATAGCAATCTCTCGACAAAACACATGCCAATCTACTTCTCGTAGCCAGCCCTCACCATTCCGTCTGTTCTTCTCTTCCCACTTGACAAGTTCATACATGAACCGCAAATTGGGCTGGATAATCACATTGAGTCGTCGAACTCGAACAAACAGATATGCTCGAGGTAATCCAACACCCAATCGCTTCATCGCTTCTGCAATACACACGGTTGCAGACCGTGACACTCCCACCCGACAATGCACCAAAGTTGGCTCGTCTCGTTGAAACCCCTCATCAAGAAACTCGAGACAACGGGCAAGCAGAGACGTCAGCTCATCGACTCCATCATCCTGAATGTTGTCCATGTACATGACCTGCTCAATGCCCTCATATGGCTTGTTGTAGACATGACCCAATGAATCGGGCCTCGTCACTTCTGTTTCCTTGTCATCGTACTTGACCCATGTCAACGTCTCACCTACTGACAGCACCCGCTTGATGCCAAGCTTGGCCAACATCCCCGGGTTCTCTGCATGTTGAAGAGACCCAAGGTACATATGTGGCAGAATCTTGGACGGGAAGCTTCCATCCAATCTTGAAAACCACGATGGAAGATTCTGAGGGCTGATGCTGACCTGTTGACGGGAGTCGCTATAAACAGTAGGCTCAAACGCATTGAACTTGGAGCCCTCAACTGCCGGAGAGTACTCGAGTAATAGTTCTTCCATGGCAATAATGACAAGCATATCCATGCCAAAACAGAAGAACGGACGGTTATACTTGACGTGCAAATCAACCCATGCCTCAGATGTGCGAACACCCGTCGAGTAGATGATGTAGGCGAGGGCCAAAAGTGACGTCTCAGTGTAGCCATCATTGCAATACAGGAGAACACCGGCTGGCGAACCCATATATGACACCTTTGTACGTAAATACAGCAGCTTGCATAGACTCACTACAGCGTGGAAAGCTTCGTGATTGCACTGTGATAATGACAAACAACCCGACGATGGGAACTGAATTGAAAGAGGCGTCAGCTCCTTGCTGGGCTTGTCACCCTTCTCCATGGCTTCAAGAATCTGCGAAGCCTCATTAATGTACTGATCCAAAACTGATAGTGGAGGAAGCTGAGGACCTTCAAAACACTCAATAAATGTAGCCCAATTGCGGGACCGGAACGTCTCATCAACAGGCTCACTAGTTGCTGCAGCATGCTGGTGCATATCGACATAGGCCTCAAAATCGACTTGGTTTCCGAGCCACACGGCACCCCCGGTCGAGTCAGGGTCGCAGCAAATGCGTGACGCGCTGCTTGTCATGGACATTTCGACACGCTCATGGAATAGAAAGTTCGAGTCCCAGTTCTTGAGGCGCACATCGTCTTCGTTTATAATTCGGTCTTGTGGTGGAATGGAAACAACGTGTGGGGCCACCTGTAGGAACTCGGCAATTGACCCTGAGCACAGATATGTATGGTAAGTGTCAATATGGGGGTTTTCGTCATGGAATGCCTGTTGTGCCTTTGCAAACAGCGTTGCAAACTTGCGTGCTTCTAGCATATCTTGCGAGGTCGAGCAGTAGACGCAGATGTCAGCGATTGTTGCCCATTTGGCAATCTGGATCTGGAAATTCCGCAGTGAGATGCCCTCTGCTGGATCAAGCAACAGAAACTTGGGCAAAAACGGGTTATCATCGCCCAACGAATCATCATCGTCATCTACATCCATATTTGGCGGTGCCGAGAAAGTGAATTCGCCGAGCCAATCCTCATCGACGCGGTACTTGCGAGCGAGTACTTCTTCAGGACGCACAGTTCCTACGAGAGTTCCATGTAGATTAGCCTCGTCGCCGATCTTGACGATGACGAGACCGCGCACGCCAGAAGGTGGGAGGAACGAGGTATCACTGGCAAGGGCATCTTCATTGATCTGGGACAGGTCAAAATAGACACCGGAACGGTCGCGGAACCGTTTGTGTGGGTCGAGAAAGGCACGCTGATGTAAGTTCTTAGGATGAAGGCCATGCATCCAGGGGAACACGCGATCGACATCAGGCAGAGAATGCGAGTAATGATGGTCTATGGCGCTGGTTAGAGTACGCGGAGAGATGAGGGGTATAGCAGGAACATCAATGGCCAAAGTGTCAAAGAGTTCTGGGTCGAGTAGCGGCGAAGGTGAAGTCGAAGATGCACGCGCCGAATCGACTCCAGGTGGAGTTACTGCGAGTGGAGATTCTGGAGGAGTTGAAGGCACAGGGCGACGAGCCGACACAGGGACTATGACGGGTTCTAGTTTAGTGTGAATGGTTGGCAGGACCGAGGCCGAGGCGCGTTGTGAGTTTGGTGGTGTGAGAACAGATGCTGCTGGCAATGACGAGTCGTCGAGGTCCATGGACGAGGCAGACATGGAATCAGTGGCAGTAGCAGCAGCAGCAGCAGCAGCAGCCGTCGTTGTTGTCGTTGAATCTGCTTTAAAGTGTACAGAACCAGCAACTCGTTTACGGGACCGGGGGATATTGACAGGCTGAGGTAGCTTGAACATGATTCCAGCAGCCGGCGGTGTTGCATCGAGAGCGGCGGCTGGAGTCGCCAGTAGCGACGGGTCGCCAGGGCTACTCATTAGACAGCTGTAGGGTTGGAAGGGCAATGAGATCAGCAAGAGGATCGAATCAGTGATAGGATGAGTAAAACAAGTGCAAACGAGCCGGGGACCTAGAGGGGCCACCAGAGGTTTTCGAGCAGCAAGTTGCAATCAGCAGCAAGAAGTCGACCAAAGTTGGCTACGAGGTTGAGGGAAGAAGGCTCAAAAACACCAAACCTAGAACGGACAAGATACCAAAACGAGGATGAATTCGTACCGACTCCAAAGGTATCAAGAACGAGCCGAGATACCCCCAAAGCAAACTGAACAGTAAGAGGGAATGGTAGAAAGTGCCTAGTGTAGCGGTGCGGTTGAGCCGTAAGTTTCAAAAGAGGGGGAGGGAATGGAGGGGGGTGGGGGGGCCGAACCTGACCTTAAGTATTTTGGCGGACCAAGAGGATTGCGGACCAACGGATAAACGTTGGAAAGAGAGCCAAGAAAACGATAATAGTCAAGAGGAAGTCTTGGGATAAAGTACAAAGTAAAACGACAAGTTGGAAAAGTCTAGTCAGAAGACGCCTAGCGGTCCCCTACCCAAGGCGAGGAGGAGGGGTTATCATTTAACCTTGACGAAACGCTGCAGATAGCGGGTTCTATGCCCAATCGGTACAGGGCGTGCCCTAGCCCAGATGCTTGTGCAACTTATCTCGCGAGACAAAAGCAAGTAGAAGGAAATGGACTTAGTGAAGGTAGTGGAGGTAGTAGATTATAGTGGATTATAGTGAAGGAAATTAGTATAAGTAATGATATTGGTTGATTAATTTGACTAGACTTAATAGAATTATAAATATTAAGTAAAATGTACGCGGAGTCATGCTGTTACTGTATGGTTTCCCCGTTTCGATTCCTTCCACGGCTAGATGCTGCCATGATAAGCCTGCGAGGATCGACGAAGAAGTGGTGGGGGAACGCCGTAGATCTCGCCAATCAGCGGTCGCGGTTGCGCTGCCTCGACTTGTCACATGAACTGGCCCTGACAGCAGCCGCTGCGTGTCACTAAACCGGTCCGGTGCAGCATAAACTGTAAACAGAGACTTTACGCAGGGCGTTTGTCTCCACCGTCTGCAGGTACAGTTCGTGTGCCGAGGTTGAAGGTGGACCGACCTGCACAGACTGTTACGAGGGGGACCACTTTAAACGATTCCAACATAGTAAATTGTATAGAAAAGACATGTTTTTTTTCCTACTTTCACCTTCTCTTGAAACCCGACAACAATATTCCGTGTAGTTTGTATTGTTCATATACATGATAATCATCATGGCTTTTGCGGGGTGCATTGTAATCCCCGATTGTATACGTATACGAGGGTATGCTCCTGACTGGTTTCCATCTTGACTTGAATCCTGACTGGAATGCCTGGAAACATGTCAGCATTGAAGTTGACTGTAGAAAACAACTTTCTGACTTGTTACGAAACTTCTTTGGATCGCTTAGACCATGTTTCAAATCACTCGTTTGTCGTTACTGACTGCTTAAAGTTGATTGACTAGGGTATGCTAAGGTTGGCTCTTAAGGTTGGCTCTACTACTCGGCACTACCTTAGAGTTTGCTGTTAACTCTTACGCTCGGCATACCTTGAAGTTAATTGTTGAGTTGGCTTTTCACTGTTATGTTCGGAATACCTTGAACTTGGCTTACTGCTTGACTCTACCTTGGAATTGGTTGTTAACTGTTACGCTCGATTCTACCTTAAAATTGGCTTGCTGCTCGAGGCTACCCTTGAAGTTGGCTTTACCGCTCGGCACTACCTTAGAGTTGGCTGTACTGCTCGGCACTACCTTAAACTTGGGCTTACTGCTCGACTCTACCTTAGAGTTGCCAACCGAGTCTGTCTATCTAGGTATTAACTAGTCATCAGCACCATTGGCTAAAGTGTCAAGGACCCAATACTTATTGAGTAGTTAATATTATACACCTGGAGATCTAGAAGAGATCTCAGGGGTTTATATAATGTTGGGCTATGTGTCACGCTGTACTGGCCTACTCGGTCAGAGAGCCCCATTATACCACTTTCAATATTGTAAGAACTCAATTGTAGTATTTACTATCGAGCAACTTGCCTAGTTTTGATGTAATATTGAGAATCTATACTGATAAAGTACCTGCTAACTGTACAGCTGTCGTGACGAGCTCTACTTTGGAGTAAGTCAAAGAGACGCGTTATAACCGTTTATATTCCTCCGTTAATAGGACTAACAAGGCATCCATATTAACCAGTTGTAATACGTTGTTTTACAAAGACTCAAATCTGATCCTTCTCAACAGTCAGCATCTGCTTATACTTTATAATGCAAGTTTCGCACTACAATAGTTCAACATTTTTATCCACTTCATAACGACAAGTTGCCCACTCTACAATTTTTAACACTTTATCCGCTATCCACTATCTTTTTATACTTACTACCTTATACTCACTACTTCTTTATACCCAGTACCCCCCTCATCACTACCTCTTTTATACCAGTACCTTCTTTATACTCACTACTTCCTTTATACTTCCTTTTTACTCAGTACCTGTCTACTACCTCCTTACACCCACTACCTCCTTTATCACTACCTTCTTATACTCACCTTCTTTATACTCAACTTCTTTATGCTCAGTACCCCCTGTATACTTACTACCTCCTTACACCCACTACTCTTTATATTCCTCTGATCATGCAATCAATTACTATGGCACTTTCCATCACAGGTACCCAGACACGTCCAAGACTTCATAAATAACAGGCTACTCTTTGCCCATGGCTTGAGCCCACACGGATCCCGACGCCTTGGATACGCGGTCGAGGACACTTCCGACTGAATCAAGAGCTGGTCGCACATCGAGAATAAACGTCGGCATGCCCTCCTCATTGTCGGGACCCGCATAGTAGTCAATGACGTACCGGACCTGTTCCCACTCGTCTTTGCCCTGAGAAGCTCGCAGCACCGTCCAATCGTGGCGATCAAACGGTGGTTGAGTGCCGTACTTGGCCGGGAATATGCGACCCAATACCTGTAATAGCTGCGCGCGAGGCGACATATCGTCAGGGCGACCGGTGAACTTGAGCAATCGCGGTGGCACATTTGTCTGTGCCGTATGATGCTCTTCCCATCGCAGGATCTCTTGCCATGCACCCTCATTAAGGAAGTTGTGCACATCGACCATCGACTCAACCGCGTCCTCGGGAACTTCTCCTCCCTTACGCAACATGGCATTGAGCATCTGTTGAGGCGACGGGTACTCCCAAACTCCCTCGCCTTCATCAGTGCCCTTTGGAATGGTCGACATCGTTCGGTCGGTAGGAAGCATCACCTTTTGGCCAGGTGCACGCTGTGACGACAGATCAGGCATGTTATTAAGAGGATTGAGCTCGCCGTTGTTGGATCGCGACCACCAGCTGCTGCGCTTGTTGTGGTCAACGGGACACTTGAGCGCAGGTTCTTGTGTCGTTGAACTGTTCACCAAAGGCTCATTACCTCGGGACGATTCTTGCTTGGATCCCCATGAGAACCAGCTCGTTGATTTGGCTATCTCGATCTTCTTGCTCGCCTCAAACTTGGTGTGGTCAACAGGGCACTTCGACTCGTCACCCCGCGAAGCAGCAGCACGAGCCAACGCCTTATGGTCAACAGGACATTTGGCCGGATCAGCCTTGGTATGGTTAACAGGACATTTGGCCCCAGAGGCCTGCTGTTTTGCACTTTCGTCGGCCCAAAACCAACCCATCGCTTGTTATATGATGAAGACAAAATAATTTGTACAGGGCTGACAAGGGCAGTCACGGGATATTCCGGCTTCTTGGTCGGGAGGCTTGCTTCAGTGTAATAAAGTATACCATAAAGTATACAATTCAATAAAATATACAATACAATAAAGATGTTAAATAGAGCAATAGAGCCTTGATATCTTAAGCACAGACTTTTTAATGAGACTTTTTTGGATGAAGAAGTGATCTTTCTATAGAGAGCAGGATCCTTGATCTACTTCCAGTATAGAATATTCATTCTCACTCAGTATCAGATTCCACAACCACCAAAGTTACATCTATTATTATAGATTAACCTATGTGATATATTTATTATTATTATTATATTATTCATTATATTATTATAACTTTACTAATAGATAATATTATAACTGTATTAGTAGAAGTCAAGAGAGATGATGTCCACTTAGTATCAGGGGCATCCAGCCCTCTTCTTCCAGCTTACCCGGCCCATACTGGGGTTGTGCAAGTTTGTGCCAGCCATGATATCTCTAGTACTACCATATCTAAAACAACTCAAGCATCAGCGGTTCTTATGTCGCTGCAACTCACAAACGGGTTCAAAAATGCCACATTAGTGGACGCTCTACAGGACCTGGTGGTGCGGTTTGTCATCAACTGCCCACCAGACGACCTAGCGTCCACAGAACGCGTTTTCTTCCAGCTTGAAGAGGCCCAATGGTTCTATGACGATTTTGTACGAGTCGAAAACCCATCGCTGCCGGGCCTCAAAATGACCTCTTTCATTGAACGCATCTTTGCTTTGTGTCCCATTCTTAACCTCTATTCAAAGGATTCACAAGCTGATCTTGAGAAGTTTCGCAGCTACAAACAGGTTATCCCCGTTAGAGGGGCCATCATTCTCAACAAGAAGATGACCAAAGTTCTGATGGTTAAGAGTTGGGGTGGTGGTGCCTGGGGATTTCCAAAGGGCAAAATCAACAAAGATGAGAGAGACGACTTGTGTGCCATTCGTGAAGTCTTTGAAGAAATTGGTTTTGACATCTCCCCTTACCTAGTACCTGAAGACTATGCCGAAATAAAGTCAAAGGAGAAAAACGTCCGTCTCTACATTGTCCGTGGAGTCCCTGGAAGCACTTCTTTTTGTCCGCAAACTCGCAAGGAGATCAGTGTATGTTGAATTTTTGCCTACCAAACCTTCAACGAGCCCGCCTGCTCGCCTCCCCCACCATAGTTTCTAACCCAGAAAATCGAATGGCATGATGTTCGTTCGCTGCCAAGATACGACCGATCAAGTCCTTCTCAGGGTGACGGCAACCACTATTTCATGGTGTCTCGATTCGTCCCTAAAATCTTAAAGTACATTCGTGAGGCCAAGGGTCTTGCTTCGTCCTTGTCGACAACTGAGTCTGCTGCTCTTAAAAACCTGCTTGGTGTCGATGCAACCGCTGCCTCGGCACCACAACAGGCTGAAGCTCTTGTTGAAGATAATGATGCAGCTGCTGAGAATCTCCTGAAACTACTGAAGAATGGTCCACAGCAGGAAGAGTCTTCTGACCGCAAGGTGCTTCTCGACCTTATCAACAAGGGCTCGGAAACAAACAACGAAGTGTCGACAGAGCAGCACCAACTCGAGAGTGCTCGGGAGATTCTGAGCTTGCTGCGCAACGAAATGGTCCAATCCACTGCCCGAGCACCACCGCTCATGCCCATTTATCCCGTGTCTCCGTATCCCATGTTTCCTGGACCTCCACCAGCAGGCTACCCGCCTGGTGCCTACCCCATGCCTATGCCTTATGCGCCATATCCGCCTCCTAGTGCATATGAACCTGCGCCTAATCTTCCTCCAATGCCGCAGATGCTTCCTCAAATGGGTACACCTCCTACGGATTTGTCGACTCAACAGGTTCCTAACACACCTACACAATCTGAATCGTTCAATCGTGAACCACCGGCACCTCCAGCTGTGCCCCCAAGTGCGCTCCTATCACTGCTTAAATCGCGCCGCAGTGGAGCGCACCGCGACGAGACAGCGTCTCCTCGGTCGCCGCCGCGGCCCCCTACGAGTCAACCCAGCAGTCATGCTCGCGTTCCTAGTAGCGCAAACTCTCTGCTGTCGCTTCTTGGACCCGATGCCAAGAAGCCTGCTTCTCCTGTACAATCTGAAATCAAGCCAAGCCAGTCGCTGATGGATCTTCTCAAGCCTCAGAGTACCCATTCTCCTGCACAGAGTGGAGAATCCCTTATGGGCTTGCTTAACACTTCGCGGGTCCAGTCTACGGACGAACATTCTCCTATGGACTTTTTAAAACCACGGCAGACGACTCCTACTCCAGTCCCAAGAGTGGCTACTTCACCAACTCCAGTTGGGGGCGAGTCTCTGTTGAACCTCCTGCGACCTCAGTCAACTGCAACTGATTCGCAGGAGCGCTCGCAAACATCGAGCCCCGCTACGGGAGAGTCACTGATGGGACTCCTTAAACCACAGGTACCAGCACCTGTGTCGAATGAATCCCAGCCGACTCGCGCTGATAGCGAATCGCTGATGGGACTTCTCAAACCCCAGACGCCGCAACCAACTGGCGGCGATTCATTGATGGGCCTCCTTAAGCCCGACAGGGATGCTGTACCTCAGCGAACAGTCACGCCATCACCTGTACCAGCAAATAGTGACTCACTACTAGGTCTGCTCAAGCCTAGCGTGGAGTCGAACGGAAACAATGCCGCTACCGGCAATGGTTCACTTCTAGGACCATTGAAACCCGACAAAACACCTAGTGCATCTCCAAGCGACTCGCTGATGGGTCTATTGAAGCCCCAACAGCCAGCGGCAAGTTTTGGTTCTGGCGAGTCGCTCTTAGGTCTACTGAGGTCTGAGCAGTCTGCATCTCCTGTACCTCGTGCAGTGGCTGCTAGTCCAGGCAATGCATTGATGGACATGTTGAAACCAAGCCCAGCAGGCGCTGCTGCTGGAATTAATGATCACAAAACGGCTAGCCCTGGAGGTCGTGACTCATTAATGGGACTTCTCAAGCCGGAATTGAGCAATTCCGTCACCAAGTCTCCGAGTCCTGGTACTGGAGAGTCACTAATGAGTCTTCTCAAGCCCGAGACTAATGAGGTGCCGAAGCCTGTCGCCAACACCCAGGGTAATGGAAAATCGCTACTACATCTATTGAAGACGGACGATGAGTCTAACGGAAATGCGAGCGTCGGTGGTAGTAGTGGATCGCTTCTTGGTCTGTTGAATGGAGTTGGAGAGATCGAGGCCCCGGAAAGGCCGTTGCCGATGAGCAGAGCTAATGGCGGAGGACCTGCGTTGCTCGATCTGCTGGGATCGGGCGATGGGGGACGTGAGTCGCGATCGCGAGCTGCATCGGCCGTGATTGGTCCTGGAGGTGATGATGGGACATCGAACCGCCTGGGATCGCTGCTCGGATTGTTAGGTGATAGTAGCGGCGAAGCCGAAGTGAGCAATGTTGTTGGAGCGTTACCGTCCAAGGCCGGTTTTGGAGCCGTGGGTGGAGTTCGGCGTAAACAAGGGTCTGCATCGGGCCAACGTATGCTGAACCTGTTACAGGGAGATGAGTTTAGTGGAGTTGTGGTACCCAGAGGGCCGGGAAGCGGCGGCAGCAGTGACAATGGAGGCAGCAGCATTAACAACAGCCCAATAAGCGGTAAAGACAGCCTGTCTAGTACAGTGGCTGGTGGAGCTGCAGACGGTAAAGGCCCACAGACGCACGATTTTGTGCAGTTTCTCACCAAGTTTGCTAGTGGGAAGGTGTAAAAAGAGCTAGTGATGAGCAGCATATAGCGTCAGCATACAGCATGGTGCAGGGACAGTGTGCAGGGACCCCGGTATGTGGAGGAGAAGATCATCAAGGCCGTGAAGCTGAGGATCATGGAGTACTAGTAGTCTACAGAAGCAAAGAGTTCATTGCAGGCGCCGTTGGAAGTGAGGACTGGCGGCTAAAACCAAAAAAAGGAACAACGTCAATTGACTTTGGGAAATGAAGCTGGGCTGAACTTTAATAAACAAAGTCACAGCTAGAAAGTGTAGGAATAAAGTTGAACCGACAAGGTAAAGTAAAACACACCAAAGGTACGAGGCCCAGTTCGGAACGAAGGCCCAGAATCCGGCTAGGGCAAGGGTGTGCTCGGCTCAGCAGAAAGTGTTAGCTAGGGTCAAGACCCAAGTGGAAGACCTATGGAGGTGCCAATCTGGCATGAGAGGGCAATAATGGGTTAGACAAGGAGCAGATCGGCAAGTGGGACCTGATTGATGGTTGGATGATAGGCGAGGAGGGGGAAAGCAGGCCTTGGCGAGGTGAAATTGGCCCGATTAGGCGGGCAGTTTGGAAATCGCCCAAGGAGGATAAATTAGCAGGGCAGGGGCGGGTAGCTAAGTGTAGTGGGGGGAGGGGGGTAAGTAGTACTGAGTACTGGTAGTAAGTAGTGGAACTGGGTAGTGGATAGTGGGGGAATTGAGGGGCTTTAGTTGAGGGGTAAGTAGTAAAAGGGTAGAGCAGTAGTAGAGGAAAGGGGTACTGAATGAGTAGTGAGTGGTAATGTAGCATAATAAGAGATAGTAGTATAAATGCAAGTAATGGAATGGAAGACAAGGCAATTGGTTACACTAGAGTATCAGTGGTTCTGTATAGAATTACAACAATAGAAGATTCAATGAAAACATAGGTTAAAGCAACAGATCAAGACTCGGCCGCAGCGCCGTAGATCTACGATTAGCTGCGTATTGGTGGGGCAGGGCAGTGGTGAAGGGTGGTGCGTTTTTACTCAAACTGGTACCAACCGACAATCTCACAGGTCAGAGCAGAGTTAGTTAGTTAGTAGCAGGGTAGTGTACAGGAGTGTACAGGACCGTAAGGGTAGTGTAAGGGCAGTGGCAGGGTAGAGTAAGGGTAGTGCACTTTGTACGAGGTGCAGGTCAGTACAGTGAGGTGATAGTGAAGTAGTGTAGGAGTGTTGTAGTGTAGTGTTGTTGTAGTCGTGTAGTTTAGTAGTGTAGTGGTGTAGTAGTGTAGTAATGTAGAGTACTGTTGTAGTATAGTATACCATTGCCTGTACTATTGCATTGTACACTAGATGACCACTACTGAGTAGTATACAACGGCTGCTCCGACCCTCAGAGGGTCCAGTGCATAACAGGCGCAGGTGCAGACGCAACTGCTCAGTTTGGCAAAAATCCGTGCCGTAGAGTCTGCAGAGGAAGGGGGAAGGAGGAAGGGGGAGGAGGGAGGCAGGAAACAGCAGAAAGTGGGCGGTAGAGTGGTGCGAGGTGGAATGGTAGGGTGAGTAGAGCTGGTGCTAGTACTGGTACAGCTGGTAGTAGTACTGCTCCTATTGTTACTAGAACTGCTCCTCCTACTACTAGTTAGTCCCCCCCCCCTACCTACCTACCGATTTAACCCCTAGCTGAAACATCCCCCTTCTTTCTGTGGAACCACTGGCATGGGCCGCCCGATGGTCTAAGTTCAGTCGGCCAGTGCATGTTTGCTAGCTCGGCCGATCAATGAGACGTCACGGCAGGGCTTGGCCGATTATCCTCGTAGTCTGTCGTAGTGGGGCCCGTAGCCAGGGGCTCAGCCAGTTCCAGCCACCTGGTAGAGAGTTGTTGTTGAATTGTGTATTGACTTGATGGATTATTAGTTACTGGGTATTGACTACTGGTTACTGGTTACTGGATACTGACTACTTACCGACTTGACTGGTTACTGCTACTAACTACTGACTACTCACTTCCTGGGCTAACCCCTGTCTTAATGGCCCCGTCGTTAACTGAACCTTAACTGATACGACCGGTCGGCTCGGTACCTGGCGGTCGTTTACCAGTTTTAGATATTTGTCTGATCGGGTTAGCCATGGATTACATTGTATCTACCCCTCTAACCCCTCTAATCTACTACCCCTCCACTACGCTCTACTGCGCTCTGCTCTCCCTTGTACTTTCCGCTCTCTCTATTACCCCTCTTACCTCTCTCCCCCTCACTCTTACCCCTCGTTAGTCTGTCCACTCCTCCCCTCTTACCTCCCACCCCCTAGCTGGACTGCATATGTTTAGGACCTGTCATTTTTACTCTCGTCTGTCTCCACTCCACTGATAGCGATGTGCATAAAAAGCAGCTTCAATTTAGTGCTGGCCCCTGGACTGGGCCCCCTTACCGCCTAAACTGCCGCCTTACACTCTCCAATACAATTGATTGAATCTTCTTGTAAATCATTCATCACCCTTCAATTGATCCAATTGATTCTCTTATCCTTCTTTACTCGTACTCCTCTTACTCCTCTTACTCCTCTTACCCCTCAATCCCCTCTTACCCCTCTTACCCCTCCTCACTCACCCCTCTTACCCCTCCTTACTCACCCCTCTCCTCTCTCCTCTCTCCCTGCCCCGGTCCAACGTATACACCGCCGGCTAGGATACCTGCATGGACTCCAATCTTGATTACTTTTGTTGCCGCGGTGCTTTTTTGTATGCTTTTTCTTCAAACTTTCCCGACCCACACACTCAATCCGATCCTAGAATCCTATATATTCCATCTGGCACCAGATTTCTTTCAAAGCTTGTTGCCTTGTTTGGTGCTTGTCGTGCTCACTTCCGCCGACCGCCGTTTTGCATCTTCTTTTTGTTTGTTTGTTTGTTTTCTTTGCACCAACCGCTCACTGTGCAATCTCCATCCATCCCTGCTTTTTCCTCCTGTCTGTCCTTCGTTTTCAGGTCAATCAATATCTCTCAAGTTCTCTTCTTGTTTGTTTGTACCTTGGTTGAAGCTTTCCTGACATAGTCTCCATCCTTTCTCCATCCCTTGAGTTGTTTGCATTTGTGTGCCTTCTTCCTATCTGTTGGCCCTTCTTCCTTCCTCTTCTTCTACCTCTTTTTTTTTCCACCTCGGCTCCGTTGCCCTCCCCCCACATCCCTTTCGTTGCCTATACACCCACGGTTTCCCAGAGCGACCATTGACAAAAGTCCGACTCTCTCATTGCAACAAAAATTTTCTCGTCTTGTCTTAACGTCTTCAACGCCATTTGTTTTGTTTGCTCGTCTCATGTCAAGAGTCTAGCTCCAAAAAAAATCTTGTGTCATTGACGTTTGGACTTGTTATTTATTAGTTTTCTTTGGCTTGGTTAATTTGGCCTTGCCTGTCTAAACTTTTTGCATTTTGGCCCTCCTCTTTGCGGGTTTTTATCTCCCTTGTTCTTTTGCATTCGTCCGGTGGCCTTTTTGTACCGGCCTCGATATCTTTGCTTGTGTCCTTTGTCTCTTCAATCGTTTGGTTTGTGCTGGCTTCGCGGCCCTTGAATCGATTGTTGTTTCATCCGACTCGTTGTCTCGTCTTGTGTCTAGACCAACTGCCAAAATCCCCTCTGCTGTCAGCCGTGTTCCTGCTGGACCCTTAGTCGTGAACGCTGTCACAGATCCAACTCAAAAAAAAACCCCCCTGACCACCATTTTACCATCTTCACCACCTCCTCATTGTGCAACTACAACATGCATCGTACTGCTCTCCGTCCCCATCGCCGCCAGCAACCAATGGCTGCTCATTTGAGATCCCGAGCTGCTCAAGCCGCCTCTATTACTGCCGAGTATCAAGACGACATTTTATGGCACATGTCGGAAATGCAACAACGTACAAAATGTGATCCAAACAACATGAACCAACAGCCCGAAATCGAATGGTACATGCGTCCGCAACTTCTCGATTTCCTGGTTGCTGCTCACTCATCTCTGGGATTGTCACAGCAGACCTTGTTCCTTGCTGTCAACCTCATTGACCGGTATACGTCGACCCGTATCATTCTCCGCGATCAGTACCAACTCGTAGGTGCCACTGGACTGTGGATTGCATCCAAGTACCTCGACAAAAAGGATAAGATTGCCTGTCTTTCCGACCTTCGCATTCTTTGCGGCGGTATCTACACCAATGACGTGTTTTATAGCACCGAGATGGTCATGCTCAATACGGTCAATTGGATCATTGGTCACCCCACTTATGACTTGTACGTTGACATCAACCTACAGGATCTCACCACGCAGCACGGCTATGTGTACAGTGATGGTGATGAGCGTACTCTACGCTGTCTTGCCATGTATGTGTGCGAGGTTGCCATGTACCAAAAGTCGTTGCTGTCTTATAACCCGGGCACTGTAGCCACGGCAGCTGTGGCTCTTGCTCATTGGATCTGGTCTCACAGTCAAGGATTCCGCACCAACCCTTATGTTTGTAATGGAGTTGCTTACCATTGCGCTTCTCCTCGGGCCCAGGTCATGGAGTCGGACACAGAGCTGTGTCTTGGTCTGTTGGCCAGCTACATTCGATACCCTGAAGAGGTTGTTGAGCAAAAGTATTCGCAGACTCAATTTGGTGAAGTATATTTGCTTGTGGAAGACTATGTGAGTCAGACTCAAGATGGTGGCCACAATGACCACCACCCCGATTACAACAACAACAACAACAACAACAACAACCAACAGTCTGAGGTTTGTGGCCAGTCACCGCAACACGCTGTGCGTGAAGATGATGACGACGTTGCCAGCGCGGCCTCGGATATGGCTGTTGATGGGTCTTGTACCATGTGGCCCGTGTCACCGGTATCTAGCACCATGTCGCGTGAGTCGGTGTCGCACGGCCACGGTCATGGCGCACCAATTATCGACACTCCATCCTCACCTTTGTCCATGGTGAGTGCCGTTTCATCAGATGGATCCCGTATCTACAATGGCCCGTGTAAGCGAAGTACTAGCAGCAGCGCTGCTATGGCAACGCCAGGCGCCGTGCCGCGGATGTTCATGGTTACACCGCCCGAAGACGCAACCGTATAAGGCGGGCGTTCTATAGTTTTTTACACCTAGTTTTTTTAGGCACATGCATATTTTTTATATTATAACCGGTTCCGCGGCTATGGGCGCATCAGATGCAGCCGATAAGATAAGGTTTCTGCAGCTTGTTTCAGACCTTGCTTTTTTATGCAGCTAGTTACTGCAACAACGGTGGCATCCGGGGTAACGCCATGCAGATTACCCGGCGATCCGCTCAGCCGCAGCTGCAGGCACCGTGCCTAAAATAGCCTGTCGGTTGACTAGCCAATCAGAGTGCGCTGAGGCCGTAAGGTCGGAAAATTAACGTCATGCGAATCAACGGTGAATCCAGTGAATCCAGTGAACCCACCGTTCACTCCACCCGTGAACCCACCCTGCTTACCCATTCTCACCCACTCCACCAACTCCTCCTACTTACCCACTCCCACTCTCACTACCACCCACTCACCCAGTCTCACCCACCATCCCTTCCACCCACTTCCACCTAGTTCCCCCCACTCTCACCTGCTTACCCATCCAACCCCTCCCCCTTATCTCGTACTACAATTTGCCTCATTTGGGATGGGAACCCGTTTAATCGAAGCCTAAGAGAATCAGCAAGACGAAGACCGCCTCGATGTACAGGGCAGGGGTGCTCGTTCCCAATAAGGGCAAAATCGTCTAGTACTGATAGGCAAGCCAGGGGAAGGGGGGGACCACTTAAAGCAAGCATTTTCGTAGAGGGTCGTCTTATTGTATGGGGCCATAGTGACGGTTGTTGTGGTATTTTTGGTACGCTTTGTGGATGGACCCGCTTCCCCTCGGCCAACTACCTAGCGGGAAGGCGGAAGAACGACGTATACGCTCTATAACCCACCGTAACACAACCTAGTTCCTACCCTTGCCCATTGACGCTTGGTCCCTGACCCTGACCCTGACCACTTCCCTGCGGCGGCGGCGGCTCTCGTCGGTGGTGCACTCCCCTACCCTACCCTACCCGCCGCCAGCCTGCCTGCCAACCGGTTGGTGTGCGCTGGCCTTTGTCCGGCGAACCCCTAACCCCGCGTTACTTTTTGCCACCCGCCCAAAAATTCCCGAAAAAGAGGCGGGACCCGGTTGCTGGGGCATATATTAAGTGCGCGAATCCGGCCCTAGGCAAAATTTTTTTTGCTCGCTTGCCTCCCCAACCCGCCAATCCGCCAATCACAGCAAAGTATAGCCACCAGTTTGAGGATAGCCCGCGCCTCCCGTTGTGGACTCTTCCTTACCCGACTTATAACTCAGTGGCCTCGATATAGTGACCCCGTGTAACCCATTATCATCGTCACTTTACCACCACTGCTGCTTCACACAACAACCCACCATCAGTCGATTTCGACCCCACCACATTGCTGTTGTTGTAGTTTCTGTCGTTGTGTTCTGCTCATTTTTTTGTAATTATTCCCTTCTTTCCTTCCCCCCCTTCCTTGTGCTCCTCGACATGGCCATTGTAACTCGACGCCGAGCCTACGAATCCCACGTCGAGCCACCCGTCGTGTCTCCGACACCGAGAACCCGCCACAGCTCCATGGTCAAAGCAGTGGAGCATCAACCAGCTGAAAGCTCGACAGATACGCTGCTAATGGGCATGTGTGTTGGTATTCTCAAAGATAAAGCTCCCTCGAGTCTGACCATCAAAGAAATGGCCCACGAGTTGTCAACTTCACCAGCTCCTCGGTACACGGCTTACAACGACCTTTGCAAGTCATCCACGATCCTGTCAACAAAGCTGACGTCATTTTATCGACGCACT
Organism: Sugiyamaella floridensis; assembly: GCA_030556845.1. NCBI lineage: Eukaryota > Fungi > Ascomycota > Dipodascomycetes > Dipodascales > Trichomonascaceae > Sugiyamaella > Sugiyamaella floridensis. The sequence goes on along the minus strand of JAKTUT010000049.1, from coordinate 23,717 downwards.
CACCTGTCTGTCGATGCTCATATGCCATTGGACGATGCTGTCGCCGAAATCCACAGCTTGTGTCCTATTGTGCGGGCCCAGTCACAGGAACAGCCCCGACGCCTTGTCTACCGCTATGCTTCCAAGGCCGATATTGAAAAGGAGCAGCTGATTCTACGGTCGGGCTCAAGTTCGGGCTCGGATGTGTTGATGTCTTCGCGCCATGGTGCCATTACTCCGCCTATTGACACCGCTGCCAACTCGACTGACCCGTCCAATGCTGAGGATCTCGCCGAGCTCAAACAACTGTACACCCACAACAAGAGCAAGGAAACCGCCGACGAGTCGAAGCTTGAATCTATTGCGGTGCGTGGTTCGGTGACACCAACACCATCGGCAGTCCAGCGTCCACCTACACCGCCTCCGGTGTCGGCCTCGTCTCCTCCTCCTTCTCCTCCATATCAGCTTCGCCGTGTCATCAAGCGCACTCCGCATGCCTTTACTCCACCTGTTAAGCGTCGGTCCGTGTCGACATCGGATGCACGAATCAAAAAGCTCAAGGATGACAGCTTCAGTCCGGCTGCTAAGCTTAAGGTGCCGTCTGCTGCTGGCGATGTCAATCTCTACTACGACTCTGATCTTCAAACGACGCTGCTTCACAGTGCTGCGTCGTGTGCTCTCGAGGGTGATGCTTACTCCAAGGCCTGGCTTTGCGAGGATGACGCCGATGAGGTTGATTTTGATATGGTATCGCCCGAGCACATTTCGTTTGACGACCTCGAGCAAATGGTCATGTAGCTGTGACTGGCCCTGGAGGCTAGTTTTCGGTTCACTGGCTTTTATTTATTACTGTGGGAATACCCCCTCTGCCTCCGTTTGCGACCTCTTTACAACAACAATGTATATAGGAATGGATCCAAGAAGTCGCCAGATTTGACTGTAGTGGTGGACCCTTTGATAGAGACTACAAGCGTCTCCGTCAGTGTGGACGAGTTACCCTGTTGTCATACGGCTGAGCAGCACGGCTCTGTGTCATCACGTGACTGGCCTGTGAGCATGCTTCGCTTCTCTACTCACCACTCTCCTGTCTCTCTTCTACTGTCTGTTACTCATGATCTCGCGGGCTACGAGGAAAACTTTTCAATCTAATGCTACGGCAAGGTTTATTTATGCTCGTAGCATGGCAACAGAAACCCCCGTAGTCATGACTGTAGAAGCTGCGCGCAAGTATTGCCTTGATCTTGTCAAGTACGTGGAGTTGTATGGGATAATTACTGGAAGAACTGGATTATTACTGGAAGACCTGGATGATTTGGAAGAATTGAATTAATTACTTAGAAGAACGCCTTACTAACTCAGGGAAAAAGATCGATCATCATTTCTACTCAATGGATACATTCCTCGTAGTGCCCAGGACGCATTTGTGGCAGTTCGAGCTTTCAATATTGATACAGCACGAGTAGCCGACTCAGCTTCAAGGCCCGAACTGGCCAAACTAAAGTTCGATTTCTGGAAAGGACTTATTCAAAAGGTGTTTGCAAAGGATGCCAGTGCCGACACTATGCCATCTGAGCCAGTTGCTGTGCTGATGGCGCATAGTCTTAATCCTAAGACCGGCAAACAGCCCATCAACCTATCAAAACGATACCTCATCACCCTGTTACAAACTCGTGAAGCTTATGTTGGCAACCAACCGTTCCGTAATCTGGATGCAATGGCCTCTTATGGTGAAGGAACCTATTCACAACTCAATTATCTCACCCAAGAGATGCTTTACTCGGTGTCACCAATAGCAAGCAAGTTCGTGATAGACAATCCTCCGATAGCTGACCTTGTCAACGATATTGTAGCACACATTGGTCAGGCCACGGGTATATCGAGTTATCTACGAGGATTCTCGTTCTTTGTCTCCAAAGGCTTTGTGCCTCTACCAGTGGATATCATGGCCCAATATAATGTGTCTCAGGATTCGGTGCTTGCTGGTGATGAGTCTGTTTCTAAAGACCTCAGTACAGTCGTTTTTGACACTGCCACTCGTGCCAATGATCATCTTATTTCGGCATCAAGTCTCATGTCCCGCCTCAACGATACTCTCGACGGGTCAGTTCCCGACTCTTTATTTGTTCCTGCTCTTGCCTCTGTCCCCGTCAAACTCTTTCTTGAGCGTCTGGAAAGGGTCAATTTCAATCTCCTGGATCCCTCGCTTGCAAAGTCTGAATGGCGGCTTCCCTATCGTTCCTACAAGGCCTACAAATCCCGTTTGATCTAGTCATGTCGCGGGATAAACCTACAGAATGGGGAAACCAAGAAATTTTGTACATAGTTAATACCGTCTTGGTGGTATTAAAAAGTCATTCATGTTCAAATACCGTCACAGTGTAATACTTGTGTGGTTTTGACAGTCATATTCAGTCCAAAATGTGGACCACAGTGTCATTAAGAGAGGTACGCTGTCATATATGGCATTCCGCTCGTCGTAACTCATAAGTTTTTTGTGTTTTATGCCCTCGGGTTTCTGGTCAAGGCTTTTGCTCCAGAGACAGTAGGCGACGGCCTAAGTTTCCAAAGCCAATACTGCAGCAAAAGAACATACTGGCCACGAGCACAAGAACCGGAAGGTTGACCTCAGCAAAGCGAGCTGTACTGTCTGGCAGATGGTCGGGGTATACCGAGGTAAAGACTGACATGCCAATAAACGCAGTCAACGTAGACAAAATGAAGCCGTTACGTGTTGCATCGAGAATGAACCATAGAAACGGGTTGACAAGACCCCAGGTGGAAGCGGCTTGTAGAGCAGACGACCATTGCAACTTGCGGATTCCATACATGACACCGAGAAACGCGGCAATGGCACGAACAATCGACGACCAATCGGCACCGCCCTTTCCATGAAGCAAGCGGCGATGCTCAGGGAAAAGCCAGTCAAGAAGTGGTAGGAGAAACCCCATGAAAACTCCCTGGAATCCCCATACTAGAGACAACAAGCCCGAATCGTCAATCGTGACGCTATGTGGAGCGACACGTGAGTTTGTATGGAGGCGTTTCGACAGCATACCATAGGCAATGCCGAAAACAAACAATAATGCTGAGCGGATGACGAGAGCAGCGGCCGAAAGTGGCATCAGTCCCTGCGACATGGCGGGCAGTGCAGCCTGCTGAGAGGTCGGCGATACCGAGCCCAACGAATCGGTGGTGGCGGTGTCAGACAGTGGCGAAGTTGATGAGGCCTTGCGAGCAGCCACGTCGGCCTTTGCCCGTCCTGATGCGATGCCCTGTAGACGGGCACTCAGCGGACTCAAGTTAGGAGCAGCTGGAGTCTGCGGTCGTGAAGGAGCCACGTCGCCGTTGAGCTCGGCGAGTGACACCTGAGATCCAAACACATTGGCAAGACCCGAGGGGATGGTGAGGTTGAGAAACGAGCGTGAAGCCGGCGGCATACCGACAGGCTCATCGGGCCGGCTCGCGCGTTTGACGGATCCGTTGGCAGTTGCCATGAGAGTAGTTTTATATAGTCGAGGGTAGAGTTGAGGGTGGTTGTGTTAAAAAAAACGCGAATATCCACAAAAAAAACCGGAGAGAACAATGGGGGAGGTCGAGTCCCAAAAATATATATCAAAAAAAAGTGTCTTGTAACTTGAAATAGGTCGTCTAAAAAGTCTAAAGTCAAGTTTCCAAATCGTGTGTTGAGAGAAATGGAAATTGAACTTTGCCAGCGAAAACAAACCCAAGCCCGCCGGTTGGGTCAATGGAGCTATGGTGTGCAAGTGACGTACAGAGGTGTCCCAGAGTCAGTTAAATATAATGATAATAGATGCCAAAGAACGTCCTTATATAGTTTTTTTTGGTCCTGATATCCAGACAATTCAGTCTATGGCCTAACCGGAGACGACGGCTATTAGCTCGGAATCAAGAATGTATTGTGCATGTGATGCGATAGCCCAGGAACTTAGATAAGCGGGGGGATGGGGAAGACCGAGATTAAGCAGTAACAAGGAACTATAGATATGGTCTAGTATGTATACTTGATTGTTTCTTTGATTTATTGTTTGTAGTTACTATTTGATGTAGTTAGTTCCAATATTTTGTAGTTACTATTAGTTGAGAACACTTCAGTGGTATTCGATATCCCGAGAATGACAGCATGATCGTGAGATTACCATACAAGCTGAATCCGGTGAATTAGATGGTAACATGATATATTACATTCCTATGTTACATTTTGAAATATCTGTTATATTTATTGGAAATCGTTGTAAACTTGCTTCATCTCGTTACTAGTTTCTACTGTACTCCTGTCAGTGATGATACTTAATAGTATCATATTCTCTATGCAGTCTAATTAAGTATCACACTTACAATCCACTCTTGACCCATAACATCATGAAAGTTGTCATGTCTTTCAGTACGTTTATTGCGCTCATTAAGCTCAGTATGTTACCACGGTCACTATTTTACTACGCTCGCTACTTAACGACTTAACAACTTCACTACTCTCACTACTTAACAACTTTATTACCCCTAGACTTCATTACCCCTCACTTCCCCTCCCACTATCCCACTCTTCACTCAAACTTAATCTAGGGAAATGGTACAAGATGATTGCCGCATTATCAACCTGATACCAGCACCTTTGTCTCAGCATTGTGACGGTTAATCTACAAGTCTCGGAATTACCGCTCATATGTTTTGGGTCCAGACTCTTCGCTAGTCTCGTGTTTTGCCGGGTTCCTGTTTTTTTTTTGTACTACCCGTCTCATTTCCTAAATTTAGCTGCTATCTGTGGGCTGGTTTCGGTAAATTGGACCAACCACCCGGACTCCAATCCGACGGATCCCTGCCCCCATCGCCATTGACATTTCCCCAACGGTTTTTATATCAGTATTTTGTCGGTTGTCGTCCTTCTTATCTTCACCTACTTTTTCATCTTGGCCTTCTTCCGAGCTCTCCGACTTTTCCGTTGTAACACCTGACTGGTTTAACTGCTCATTGCCTCGTGGTTTCTGCGTATGCCGCTTAGTCGGCATCAGCGCGGCCCGTTGCGACCCCAACCCGCGCCGCTTTCACCGCCGCGCGATGACGCTTTAAAATGGACGCACCTCCGCACTGCTCCTCCCCCCCCTGTTCACCCCTTGCTCTTGTTGTCTTAACTATTGCCTTTGCTGTTGCCGCTATGAGCAAAGTGTCGCCTGCACTGGCACCGCAGCCGGCGCTCGGCAAACCGCTGGGCTCTTTACCCGTCGATATCCCGCGGTCCTCACTCGACCACGGTGCCCGACTCCCCATCGACTTGTTGAAACCCTCTGCTCTGGGCTCGACACTTTCCACGCGTCAGCTTCGTCAGCCGAGACCTTCAAGTCGCTTGGCTCATGGTATGTGTTATAGAGTCACTTTTCAATACTCTTTATCACCTTTTTGGACTGCCTTGTTTGTCTAACTTAGAACATTTGGAGGACTCGAGCGACGAGGAAAAGACTCCTGATACTCGTTTGAAAAGTCTCGCTGAGTCCGAGTTCACAGGAGTCTATGGTACCGAGATCCGTAAAAACGGCTGGCTATACAAACGAGGCCGTCGTCGTAACTGGGCCCGCCGTTGGTTTGTGCTACGTGACCACCAACTCGCCTATTATAAGGACGAGCGCGAGTACAAGCCCGAGGAAATCATCTCGACTGCTGATATCATGAGCGCAGCCATGGTCTCGGATGGCCACAAACCCAACCATTTTGCTGTTTTCACCAGCTCCTCCAACATGCATTTACGCGCCGATAACGGGCCCGACGCTCAAGATTGGGTCGACGTCCTGCGCCACACTGCTGACGAAGCTGCAGAGAGCACGCTCAGCAGCTCGTTCAAGCGCCTAGGTATCCTAGCAGAAACAGACCGCTCGGATCCAACACCTGTCGAAGATGACGGAGCTGATGCTGGTACTGGCGCGGGTGCATTTTTACGACCATCACCACCATTCCCAGCTATGTTTGCAGACTCGGCGACCCATTCATTGGATGCGATGCCTGCTCACCGAAGCCTACCAAGGCCACCTACAGACTCAACACATGCCGAGAGCCCTGGAAGTCCACCGTATGTGGACTTTTCCGGAACCGACGCTCTGTCGTCAAATGCATCTGATACTGGGGTTGTTCCTCACCTAATGCTGGCTCACCGGCCGCTTGCCAGTTCTGAAGGTCATTCCGACTCACACGTGTCATCGGACGCAGGAAACAATGCTACTACTCCTACTGAAGCACCTGGCGCCCCTTCGACTAGTGCTGAACCCGAACATATTATCCAAGCCGGCTATCTATTACGACTCAAGAAGCGCTACAACCAATGGCGGCGACAATGGGTCGTTCTCACCAATCTCCGGGTTGCTTTTTACAAATCCGAAGACACAAAGGCTTCACCCGTCAAGGTCATTGAACTGTCTCATATTGCCGATGTTGTGGACATTGATCCACTGTCGAAATCGAAAATCTACTGCATGCAAATCATCACTCCTGAGAAACGTCTCCGGTTCTGTGCTTACTCTGAGGGTGACCTGGCGACTTGGCTGGCTGCGTTCAAGTCTCTTCTCAAAGAAAAGCATTGAACTCCAGTGCTATTCTTCCATCTTTTTTTATTTAACTTATTTGCTCGATTCAAACTATCGAGCTCTACATCATAGCCATTGACGAATATACAGCATGAATCGTAATTTGTGAGGGATTTCCCTTTTACAATTGATATGACACAAAATGTAATCCGCGACGCAACGAAAAACATTCTTTTCACACGGCACGAGTCCAGAGTGTACTGTTGTCTGTTTTCTAATTGGATTAGAATTCTCATTATCTAATTTTTTTGAGGCATTTTTCACATTGGTCGACCGGTTCATACTGGTGAAGAGGCTGATTGCTTCACCAACTTTTGTCAAATGAACAGAACAAGACGCTCCAAATTGTCTGTTACAAGGGAAAAAAAATTACAAATATACTCTATGACATCGTATTTCTATATATCATCAACTGGAAGTTCTTTAGAATTTTTTACTGGTGTTTACAGCTTGTTATAGCGATTTGCGCGATTTTCGATGCGGCGTTTGTCCATCGTATACAGAGAAGGCAGCCACGGGGCACAGTCTGGACCTATAAAATTTTTACTATAAGCCCATGAATGTAGTCCAACGAGTATAAAGAGTGAAGAGGGGAGCCTTCCAGCTACTTGTCTTTGCTATTCTTCTCTTTCATCTCCAACACGGTCATTATGAGCACCAGTTCTCTTCCGCACATTCAGATCGACTCTAAGGCCTTGGCCGTTACTGAGGCCGCCGATCGTGTCAGTATCATCTCTGAAGACCTGGAATCTCAGATCGATCGCGAGGCTACTCTACAAGTATCCAAACAGAAATTCAAGGGCTGGACCCTCCTCTGGTTGGCATACCAGTCTCTGGGAGTCATTTATGGTGACATTGGTACCAGTCCTCTCTATGTATTTTCGTCGACCTTCACGGCGAACCCATCGTGGGATGATCTCGTTGGGGCACTGTCCATTATCATTTGGTCCTTGACACTAATTGTGTTTGTCAAGTACGTGCTCATTGTTCTCAGAGCTGATGATAATGGTGAGGGTGGAACTTTTGCACTTTATTCTCTCATCTCACGTTACGCTAAAGTGAATGACCATGAAAAGTCAACTGAAATGCACCGCTACGCTACAGGTGATTTAAGTCGACCTACACGCGGTTTCAGGTACTTTATGGAGCACTCTCGTATCGCCAAGATGATGTTGAAATTCGCTGGTGTCGTCGGAATCTCCCTCATCATTGCTGACGGTGTCTTGACACCTGCTCAATCTGTTCTAGGAGCTATTCAAGGAATTCGTGTTATCCACCCTGATCTCAGCATTTCGGCAATTACCGGAATTTCCTGTGGTATTCTTGTTCTTCTTTTCCTCGTTCAACCGCTGGGTATCACAAAGGTTTCTTCTGCCTTTGCTCCAATTATCATTCTATGGCTCGGTTTCAACTTCGTCATTGGAATATTCAACCTTGCCAAGTATGACGCATCTGTTCTCAAGGCATTTTCACCGTTTTTTGCTGGAAACTATCTTGTTCGCAACCGCCATGAAGGCTGGAAGTCCCTTGGTGGTCTTCTTCTTGCCTTCACCGGTGTCGAAGCACTCTTTGCCGACCTTGGTGCATTTGGAATGCGAGCCATCCAGATTTCGTGGGTCTTCTTCACATATCCCTGCTTGCTGCTGGCGTACATTGGACAAGCTGCATATATTTCTCAGGACACAACCGGTGAAGCATGGAGCAACCCATTCTTTAACACTGTTCCCCATGGAGCTTTCTATCCTGCACTTGTCCTTTCTATTCTAGCTGCAATTGTGGCGTCTCAGGCAATTATCACAGCAACTTTCCAGCTTTTGCAGCAGATCATGAACCTTCATCTGTTTCCCAAATTGAAAGTCACTCGCACCTCCAAGATCTTCCACAGTCAGATTTATATTGGCCCGGCAAACTGGCTTCTAATGGCTGGAACCGTGATTGTCACTGGGGTGTACAACAACACAACGAGTCTCGGAAACGCTTATGGAGTTTGTGTTATCTTTGTCACTTTTCTTACCACTTGTATGGTATCTGTTGTTGCCCTTGTCGTCTGGAAGATCAATTTCTTTATTGTTGGATTTGTGTTCTTGGTATTTGCTGCATTGGACTGTGCCTTTCTTTCTGCTGTCATCATCAAGGTTCCTGATGGTGCATGGTTCACACTGGCTCTGGCAGCAGTACTCACGATTATATGCCTTGTCTGGGATCAGTGCAAGCAACTACAGAACAGACGTGAAAGTGAAGCTGCTGTCGATCCCGAAAGGGTGTTGGCTATTGACGGTGCGGGAGACCTGTGCTTACGAAGAAGCCATGGCCTCCACAAACTTAGCCAAATTGATGGTGTTGGAGTCTTTTATGATCAAACCATCCATCGCTTTCCTCCCATCGTGGTTCAGTTCTTCTCCAAATTCCGAGCTCGTCACCAAGTTATTGTTCTACTACATCTTCGTGCTATGCCTATTCCCTATGTTGATGCTGCCGATAAATTTGCAGTCATGCGTACTTGGATTCCTGGCGGCTACCGCATTATTATCCGTTATGGCTACGCCGAGAATGTGACGAAGGAGGATTGGGATTCAATTATTGCTCAACAGCTGCGAACAATCGCAGACCCGTCTTCGTCCAGCACTATTGAAACCGAGTTGGTCGCAAATGCTTTGAACGAACAAATCACCTACATCGAGCCTCACAAACATTATGAGGTCTTCAACTACAATATCGCAAAGAAGAGTCTTCTTCGTTTCTTTGCTTGGATCGATATCCATACCGATTCTGCTGTCAACCATCTACGTGTTGTACCAGACCGTACTGTGGCTCTTGGCTACACGAGTGATCTATAAATTGCTTAGTGCTTCGCGACGAGATAATTGAAATGCTTTGGATTCTTTGACAATAATCAAGGAAAAATATTTATACAATTAGTTGCGACGAGCCCGCTTCTCAGGATTCTTACCTGAGTCCTCGGCTGAACGCTTATTACCACCACTGCGTCCATTTCTCTTTCCATCTGAAGAACCCTTCTGGCCATTTCGACGGTCGTGGCGATCCCGGCCATGGCGGTCACTGCGTCCTCGACCACCCCCACGAGAATCAGGCGGAGGCGTACTGGGAGGAGGTAGAGGAGGTAGCGATTCAGGATTAGACTTGCCCTTTCCATCTGAAGAGTTCGCAGAGTTCTCTTTTTCCTTTTCCTTTTCCTGACCAGCTCCAGCTCCTCCTCCCGCCTTTTCAGTCTGCGAACGGTCGTTTCCACGTTGACTACCACGGTCATTACCACGATCACCACCACGAGCGTTTCCACGGTCATTTTTTCCACGATCGTTTCCGCGATCATTACCGCGATCATTGCCACGATCATTGCCACGATCATTCCTGTCTCTTCCACGATCAGAGCTTGATTCAGCTTGAGGACCCGTTGGAACCCCTTCATACTGGCTAGATCTATCGCGACCATCTCGAGCACCAACTCTCCCTCGGTCGCGGTTACGGTCGTCCCGAGGAGGGGGCATTCTATCTCCGTAAGCTCCCCTCTCGCGGTCACGGCGTCCACTGCGGTCATCAGCATAGTCATGATCACGGTCACGGTCGCGTCTTTCTCGCTCTCGATCTCTCTCACTTCGCTCACGATCTCGGACACTACGCTGGTCATCTGTGCGCATCTGATCTGCAAAGCGGGCTCGTGGATCCAAGGATGGTATCCGTTGATTGCCCAGAGGTATGCTATTAATCGAGCCCATACGTGAGTCCGACGAAGCCTCGGGACGTCGGTTCGTTCTCCAGTCTCGATCGCGATCACTTCGGTCACCTCGGTCGTTTCGGCCACTGTCACGACTGTCTCGGCCATCGCGCCGCCCACCACGGTCTCTATCGTCACCTTGACCTCGATTTCTGTCTCTGTCGTTTCGCTGAGAATCCCTTGGAGCACTTGGAAGTCCTGAGTGTGATCCATTGGCACCAGTCGAAGCAGCAGGACCCTTGGGAATGTTTACACCGCGATCAGGGCCTTTGGGAATGTTACTACCGCGATCAGATGCAACTTTCGCAGGTGTCTTTGGTAGACCGGCATTCTGGCTAGCTTGGCGAGGTGCAGAGGGAACACTGGCAGGAGGAGTGCCAGATAGATGCTTGATACCTCGTCGTTTTGCTCGAAGCTGTGCCCTCATCATCATCTCCTTCTTCTGCTCCGCAGTGACTGGTTTAAAGTCATACAGCTCTATCCAATCCTTTGAGCGGCGCGTCAAATGGCTCAGCAGAGCAGTTGAAGAAAGCTTAAGATCTTCACGCTCTTCCGTCTTGGAAATGGATTCAATGGAATCGAAGATAGGCCAGCCGAAATCACTGACTGCGGGAAATACATCAATAACGCCTCTCAGTAGAGTAATAGCGTTGTGCCGCTGGATGTAGTCGGTAGTTTTGAGGCAGTCGATAATTTCGTTTGTCGTGAAACTGTGCCACTTCTCCATAACTCGCCGGAAATCATCGTATGATAAAAGTGAAGATTCAGTCAATTCTTCACTGCCCAGCTTAATACGTAATCCAGGAACAAAAGATACGGCACCGTCGCTGTCAACCTTCTCTCCAAGCCCGTCAGACCGATAGCAAGCTTCGCTACTGCTCCATTTCTGGAGCATAGAAAAGATGCTGTTGTAAAATAGCCCAAGGTTTTCCGCTTCGTATGGCGTGCAAGTAAGCAAAGTACCGTACAGATTATTATCGGACAACAGCTTGTCCAGGAACCCAAGAGTAGAGAAGTTCTTAGTTCCCCGTGAGTGAGCAAGCTCAATGAAGTGTGCTGCAAATGAAGCATCTATAGGCGAGTGCAACACACGCGGTAGAATACAACGGGATATGAAGGTCTTCGCCTGTGATTGCCTGAATACACGAGCATCGGCAGCATCGTCAGATGGTGAGTCGGCAAACCACATGTCTTTTTCCTCGTCAATGCGGGCGATAGATTTCTTGTAGTGAAGTGAGTGTCGCATGCTCTCAGCCCGCAGCTTAGTAACCTGGGATTGAAGGTTCTCCTGCTCGTCACGTAGCTTGACGGCTGATTGACCGCCGCCCCTTACACGTCCAGTTTCCAGAGCTCTCAGGGAGTCATCAATGCTAGAAACCCGAGCCGACACCTTTGCAACTTCAGACTCGTATGCTTCTTGGGGATACTGGACATCATATAACGAAAGCTGCCAGAAGGAGGTAAACAATCCAGGTTCAATGAAATCCCATTCTTCCGATGGTAAAGCCGGAACGATTTCAGTAATTATGTTCTTTAGTATGTCGTGCCACTGTGTTAGAATGGTTTTAGTATTCTAAGCTCAAGAGCTTACCATGGAGTCCTTGGACTCGTTTGTATTTGATTGATCAGAAGACAATGGCTCAAATCTGCGGATTTCGTCACCAAGCGCCGCTCGCCAGATACCGAAGGCCCATTCAGGACGAAGGCCATACTTGACGCAGAGGTCGGGAACTGACGGGATGAAGTCTTTCATGTTCTCCGGCTGAATGAAGTCCGTGATTAATTCTGAATATTGGATGAGAACATGAGTCAACTCATCGAGACGAAATGCAAGAACCTTTTCATGGGCAAGTGCATCGTCAACGTCATATACAAGTGAAGCATGTGTTTGGGCCAAGATCACAAACAGTTCACCGACAATGCCAAGGTCGACTAGTGAGTCAACAAGGCGCTTAGCACTCCGTGGCGACTTAGCTCTGCGGTCATCGAGGTTGCTCAGAACGATACTTTTAAGGACGTTACCTCCTCCGAGTGCCCGAACCTGCGCCGCTGTCAAATTAGAATACTGCGCAATTCCAGCCATATGTGTCAAAAGCTCTCTGAACACGATCAGATCAGAGCTGTTGTGGACATGCAATTGCCGGAGAAAGTAGTGCAAGATTGGTTTGGGATCCATTAGCGTATACTGCCGGCAAAGTTTGGATGTGAAAGTAGCGAGAGCTGGGTTAGACAGTTACTAAAACCACTGGGGACCTTAGCTTACATTGGATCCATTTTCGATTGTTCATACCATCCCCCTGTTGAGTACCGCGACCAGCAGTCAACTGCATCATGATGACAAAGGGAAGAACATCCCAACCAAGATCAGTGAAATACCGGGCACCTTCGACGACAAGATCACCTAAGTTGTCGTAACTTTCCACCTGACCGATGAAGACGGAGAAGCTCACAATAGGGTTGGAGTACGAGATTTTAGCGAGCTTGCGCATCATTTCCTTAACATTTGTTTTCGAGAGTCGCTTTAGAACATCCTTTGTATCTTTTTCAGCCTTTGAGACAGCAAATTTGAGCAAGGGTGTGCTCTTCGATACGACAGCATACCACTCGCCGTAGAGAGAGTACCGAGACTCGAGGGAGAAGTTTTGAAGAAAGCAGAATGCTTCATGAACCGCTGCCGCATTTTGATCGATCAAAGAAATACTGGGAAGAATGAAAATGCGAAAGTATTCATACCAAGATTCAAGTTCTTCGGGGTTGCCTGCACATTGGTGCAAATGGTGTGTACCAATACGACATATTTTGACAAACAGATCGATTGACGCACTCAAGTGAGGAGTCGAAAAGAAGAGCCACTTCTGGGATATCTCGCGAAGGCCATCGATTGAGTCAGTAGTAGCGAGTTCAGAAGTCCAATGGGAGTAAAAGAATTGATGATGAGGGTCATTGAGCCTAGCGCTTGGTTCGAGGCTTGAGACAAGCTGGCGCGGCTCTGGTACTACAACCTCAGTCCTTTTGATGTAAGAGCAAGGAACAGGTACACCGGCCCTTGAAGCTACCGAAGCAGAAGGGGAATAGTTGATTGCATCGTACAACGGCGAAATTGAGTACTCGACCAGTCTGTTGATGAGAACAGACACTTTGGGAACAGCAGATGCCAGATAAGGAAAGCGCGCAAGCAGATAGAGCGAAGGCACGACCGAGCCAACAGAAAGAAGAAACTGTAGCAGTTCAACTTTGGTACCTTCAAGAGCCCTTGATAACTCAGTATCTGCAGGTTTGTCGGGGTTATTAGGTTTGCTGTCATCAGCAACAAGAGGATCATATTGGCCAGCTTGCAAGAGAGCTTGCAATTTTGGTCGTAGAGGTTCCTTAGTTTCATCATGCTTTGAGTTTGTATCGTCATTGTTCCTTTGAGGTGCGCTCGTAGGACCATCATTTGTTAAGGGTGCTGCCATGGCGAGAGCAGAGGATTTGGCCATGAAAGCCTTGTTTTCCATGTCAGACTTCCAGGCGGACTCTACAGAATCCATGGCATCATCCATAGGAAACAGGAAATTGTAAATATCGGCAAAGCACACAAACCCCTCTTTGATGAGTACGGCCACTAAAGCCATATATTGGGATTGAACGTTTGAAAGCGGGCCCTCACCCGATTCTGCAGCCATTGCCTGAAATTTGAAACCAAGAAGTTGAGCAGCCATGTTGTTACCACCGTCGCCTAGCTGTTCAAAGTTGGTGACATTAACAGCTGGCGTTGTAGGCCACCATGGAGAAGCCCTCAGCAATTCGACAAAAAAGGTGACGTTTTCGCGTACTTCACAAGAAGCTATGTCGAGAATAACATCTAGAGCGCGGACAGGGTCCAGATCAAAGTAACCGATAAGCGATTGGATGCTTCGTGAAGCTGCTCTAGCAGCCCTTTGGACAAACTCGAGGTCTTGGTGGGGGTCGCCACGGCAAGCGATTGAAGCAGTTTGGGAAGCGTTGTAGAGTTCAACAATGAGTTTAGCATAACCTTCAGACTCTTCGCGGAACAGATTGAATCTCTTCTGTTTGTATTGTATGTTGGTGTTGACTCGTACTATCCGCTTCTCAAACATGTTGTTCGTGATTCCAAGCTGGGTCAACACCGAGGGTTCCAAAAGAAGCAGCAAAAGGTCCTTTGAAATGTCAATCTGTTCAATGAGCGGTGTTAGTCGTTCTGGAGTCGGTGATGAACCGTAGACATGTGAAAAGGTATGCAGAAACAAATGTGTCAATTGAGGTTGCGCTTCGTCGTTGTCGGATAGAATCGACTTGATGAGGTTTGTGGCCGCTTCTAGATCAAGTCGATTGTCGAGATAGGACATGAGTGACTCATAGAAGAGTGCAACAACTTGTTCATTGTTGTCAGAATCGAGAGCCTGAGCAATGGCATCCAAACTGGGGTTAGATATAAGCCAAAAGACGAGCACGACACAGAGAACCTACACAAGGGCGTGACCGGACTCGGACCAGCCAGCGACAACATTGTCGCTCAGCAGATCATAAGAGACTGGCCGAGAGACGGGCGGAGGCGTAGCAATTTCCCTTGTGTCGGCCATAGATAGTCGAGTAAAAAGAGAGAGAGAGAGAGAGAGCGATTCATCCGCAAGTGGTACAAGTTTCACCATTATGCTTATAAGTCAAGTGAAATTCGCTTAGACGGACCCGGTGCAACTATGAATCTGTCGCTTCCATCTGAACACTTTTTGTCCTTCTACCAACTGGATCTTGTACCATATAGAAGACTCTGTAATGGCCGACAAACTACGGGATCAACAAGTGTTTGAACAACAACAGTCACGGTTTCTAGGACTGGGACATGCTGATACCACAAGGATCCAGTGGCAGCGTAACGTGCACCGGGATACTTTGTCGTCATATGTAGGACATCCACCTATGCTACAACAATTTTCGGTAGCAATGGGCAAGCCTAGAAGTCGAGCCCGACAGAATCTTATTGATGTGAGTTGTGAGACGAGAATGGAGGATTCCACCAGTTGCTAACACAGAAAATGGTGAATCCTCTACAGAAACCAGCCATCAAGAAGGAGCCAACAGCCGGGAATGGGGAATAAGAGATATGAGTAATGAAGCTATTTATTAGACTGTTGAGGGGTTTATCACGGTCGAGGATTCAATAAATTACAGATCTGTCTGGGGGATAGGAGGTGGAGGATGGAGAGGAATTGGGGAGTCAAGGGAGTCAAGGGAGTAAATGGAGTCGAGGGAGTGAAGGAGTAAAGGAGTCAACGAGGTAAAGGGAGTCAAGGGAGTTAAGGAACTGGGGAGCCAAGGAAGTATAAGGAGGGCAACCATTTAGTAGAAAATGGTTCGGGTTCGATGACATGGGATGATGTTGGTGGATCCAGGCGTTTTGCCAGAAGCCTGGATCTTCTTGGCAGTATCCCAAAGATAGAAATCAATGAGAATGGTGTTAATAGGAACATCCGAATCGTCGGGATCAGCTAATTTTATGGCAGCAATTTCCTGACGGATGATCTCAACAGCCCATATACTACAGGCACGAAGCTCGACCTCACGGGGATCACCATGCTCAATTGTTTGGAGGCTGCGAATTGTTCGTGACAAAGATTCCGAGTACTTGATGCAACCCAAGGAGTGAAGGATCTGCGGTACACGGTAATCAGCAAACATGGACAGTGATGAGATGTCGGTGAAGTGACCATAGCCTTGACCCTCGAAGCAGGCCCAGATATCAGCCACGAGTATCTGAGCTCGTTTCATAATGTAGACGTCTTGACCAAAGTAGTCGCTTACATCATAGAAAGACGGTAATAGTGTCGACACCAGTTGCAAAAGTCGTTGGGCCGATCCATTGGCATCGAGAATGAGTGTTGAGAAGCTTGTGTATCCATGAGCCTCGAATACTCGGCCTGCCTCCTTGAGAACCTTGTAGCGCTCCACTAGCATTGGAATGGGTTCTTGAGTAGCGCTAGCAAAGATATGGCGGAGTAGTTCTGGTGTGAACTCATCCGAGTTCCAATACAGCGGGTATGTGATGGGGATACCGTTATCGATGGCCTTGTTGATAGCAGCAGCAAGACTCCAGTATCCAGTGAACAATTCGCCATTGTATTCAACAGCATAACGCTGAGATTCAGCAAGACCCGAGTCTGAGTCGTCGCGATTCGACCAGAATGAGAAGTTGAGTAAATCGACAGCAAAGATCCAGTCAACAGTAAATTCCGTCTTCTCCTTGGGGTTGAGTTTATGACTGGCCCATTTGGACATGGTATAGTTCTGCCGTCGCATATCTTTGAGCACAAGACGAGCAGCGTTACGACACCCGCTACGAGATACAGACACGTTGAGTGCGTGGTCGACGACGTGTTTAGTCGATGAGAGTACTTTTGACGTCATGATTGAGGAGGTGAGTGAAGGGATGAGTGAAGCAGCTGGATGAGTTGAGATGAGTTAAGAGATGAGTTAAAAGATGAGTAAAAAGATGATCTGATGATTTGAAAGATAAAAGAACAAACAGAAGCAAGAATGAAAGTTGAGTTAATGAGAATACTGGTCTTGTTAATCACGACAATAACAAGCCTGTTCACCACCAAACTGGATCAAAGGGAGGAGATAGAGAGAAGCGACCAAAAAAATCCTGGGCGGATAATTGCATGCAAGGGGCGCTGCTTAAGCGAGTTTTGGAGTTTTTTTGCGTCCATCATCTTTTAAGATCGTCGGATAATCGCGGTGGGGGAACTGCACTGTCGCGCCGAGCCCTGGCCCAGCGCGGGTTGAGCGGTGATCAGATGAGTTGACCCAATTGACTGTCAATATTTGCCCAATTAAAAATAGCCAATTGTCTCTACCAAAGTGTCGCGCCAACTCACCCCGGTGGGACTGCTGGCCGCCCTCATATCCACCTTCCCCTTTTGGCCCGTGACACGCGGCGCTATGCACCGGCTCCTCTCCCGCCCGCCCCACCAACGCAAAACAGGACCTACACACGCGCTGCCGCCGCCGCCAGACGGGAGTCAGCCGCATGTACTGCATGCAGCATGTAAACAAACTTCCTGTGTAGGCAAGATCCTGGTTTGTCATTGACTCCTTTTATTTTGCACATCGTCTACTATTTGCGGATCGCCCTTGTTCTTTTTGACCGGATCAATCGCATTTTTTTTAATTGGTTAACGCGTTCGACTCTCATTCGATTCGCCCCCGCGTCCATGACAACTTCACCATGTCCCATCCTCTAAGAAATGGCGATGCGTTTGTGTATCCGGATTCCATTTTCCCGTCTGTCGATGGTCCATTTCCTGGCCTTCCTGTGAATCCTGTCGATAAGATCGCGAAGCTAGAAGCCGAGTATCAACGTCATATTGCCCGTGTTTCTTCGGATCCAACCACCGACTCGGAAAAACCTCTTCACGGCCTTCGCGACGTCGATTCCCTGTTTCGTTGGGCTCGTGAAGCTCTCGATTTCGCCGAATCTCAGCCTGGTCTTGGCTCTGAACTCCTCGACACTGCCACTGATGTTGTCAAGCTAATAGCCGAGTCCAATGCGTCTAAATTCGCCGGTGCTGCCAACTACATCATTGGCATTTGGTCATTGTTTGGCTTGTTTGGCCATCCCATTGACCACTCGACTGCCCTCTCCAAGTTCGTGGCTTCAGCGCGTATGGGCTTTTCGCGTGCTCTTTATCGAATTGGCGCCTCTTACGAATCGGCTGGCGATGATGACACTTCTCTCGCCTACTTTGAACATGGAGTTAAGCGTGGAGACGCCGCCTGTTACTACCGTATGGCCATTGCTTACCTTCGTGGTCAGCTCGGCAAAGACATTGACACCAAAATGGGCCTCGAGTATCTGGAGCGCGCGTCTCTGACCTCAGATCCCGACTGTGCTCAGGCTCCCTACATCTACGGCCTCGTCCAACTGGCTGAGCTCGACGTGGCACAGCCTGACAATTCACCGCTGCCGCTGAACCGTGAGGCCGGTATCATGGCTCTCGAACGCTCGGCATGGCTTGGATTCGGCCCTGCTCTACTACGTATGGGTAAAGCCTGGCAAGGTGGAGAAAAGGGCTATGACGCTGCTGTCGCGCTACGATACTTCCACCTTGCTTCGCGCCAGGACCAATATCTGGTGTTCAAGGACAAAAAGGAATCGGGCTCTCTACTTGGTGTCCCCGAAGTCGAGATTTCAAAGTGGCTTGTGTGTGGATACCAGGACTTGTTCACTAAAAATGAGGAATGGGCCTTCAACTTTGCACTTGTAGCTGCCGAGCAGTCCAATGCTACGGGCGAGTTTGCTGTCGGCTACTTCTACGAGGTGGGAATCTATGTACCTTCGGATTTGCCTACGGCTATTTCATGGTACAAAAAGTCGTCTGCTAGAGGATGCGACGAGGCAACAGCTCGCCTCAAAGCGCTCGAATCAGATACCGATAAGAGCGCCATCAATGGCGCCACAACTGCTGGTGCTGCCGGCCTCGAGCGTCGTCTCACCCGTATAGATCACGAGCGTTCTCTCAGCATAAAGGGCCGTGGCACCATTAGGCAGTCGCGTAAACTGACTTCGTCACCGCTGCTAGATGCTCCCTCATACACAACCATCTACGAGTCGCCGCCGCAAAACAGAGGGAAGAGCCCTGAACGCAGGATGCCCTCGGACATCAACAGCTCGCCCTCGTCCCTCTACGCCACAACACGACCTTCATTAGCACAGCCCAGTGCGGCTCGTAACCTACTTGGTGCATTCCAGAAGCAGAAGGCTGCTGACAGCAGCATCGCTGGGCAACCTGAATCTTTGGAAAGTTCTCAAGAACGAGAAGCTTTCTGGACAGGAGACTCAAACAACAACACGAATAATTCTTCTTCTCAGACTTTACAGCCACCGGCATCTACTGCAACGAGCAACGATAGAGATCACTTGGGTCAGCCAATGTCATGGACTCGACCCTCGAGCCAATACTCTGCTGCTAACTTGCGACCACGCAGTCTTTCGCCTCGCAAGGGCCATAGACATTCGGCTTCTGCAGTCGTTGACTCCTCCGCGGGCCTTGGCTCCTTTGCATCTCATGTCTCGCCTCGCAAGGTATCGTCGCCGCTTACCTCTCCAGTGAGGTCTCCGGCGCGGTCACCAGTTGTTACGTCTCCGAGATATGCATCGGATGCACCACTCCCTGCCAGGACCCCGTCACCTCTCAAGCTTGCAGCCACTCTAGCTGATACAACGAGTGCTGTTGCTGTCCTTGACATTCAGGATAGTAGAGCCCCAGATTTACCTGCTCAGTCAGACTCTCCCACAGCAACTAAAGAGCAGCTGCGCACTACTCCGGAGCAGACTGATAGAGTGGAAGATGGCGGAGAGTCAGATACGTCGCGGAGCCCTAAACAGGTTGCGAAACTTGTGTCTGCCAAGGTGCGCCGGTCCTTCCGCACTGTTTCCGGCACCTTATTACCACGCATGGCCCAGCTTCCAGAAGAGAGGAGCGATATTCCTGATCACATTTCCGTATCACCGTCACGAGAGCCGGTAGAGCCGGAAGATGAGCTGGACATTGACAGTCAGCCGCCGGTTTCGACGGAGCAGACAGACAGTGCTCTGTTCTCTGTGGTGCCGTTGAGGGTCAAGAAATCGTATGAGCTACTCAAGAAGCACTCCTTCTCGCACCTTGACACGTCGTTCACTAGCACTACATCAGAAACTTTGGAAGAGCCAGCTAAAGACACCCTCAAGGACTCCAATCGCATACCCACACGGTCTCCAAGCAGCAAGGGGATCACACTTGGCTCGGCTGTCAATCTGCAAAGCCCAAACATGCGCATTAAACCTAGTGGGATGATGCAGTCGGAGCCATTTGACATACGCCGAGCTGTTCGATCCTATTCGTCACAACCTGTGCTTCATGAACACGAGGAGGCGGTTGACACCAATGGAAAAGAGCTGCATCACTCGGAATCACAACCTGCTCTCGGTAAAGAGGAGGACGGTAATAGTAGCACACCTCTGGGCAGTGCATCAACCACGCCCATTGCGACGCCGCTATCAGCTCGGTCGCGTTACTACAACGATCAGTCGTCGCAACGTCGGCAGTCAATGTTGAGTGACAGCAACCGCAGTCCATCGCCGCGTAACCGGACCTCACCAGCTATGTCTCATGGATCACCTAACTCGGCTCACTCGACGCGTGAATGGCGAGGACCCGGGTCGCACCACTCGTCGTTGTCGTCGTCTCCAAAGGCCGGGGTTGGCGTCAGCCAAACGTACAGCGAGTCGATCAACACCGCTTCTATAATGGGAGCTTCTCTGTTCAGTCGCGCGTCAACGATGAGCTCGACGACGAGTTCCGCACTTACCATTTCTAGTGGAGCTCCGTCATTGGGTGCATCGAGCCATACAGAGCCCGAGACCACTAAGAAGCCTGTTGAGCCGGCTGCACCAACTCAAGGACTACGAGTGGCTCTTACGTTTGATGAGATGGGGGTTCCTATTGCTAAGGAGGAGAAGGACTGTATCATCATGTGACGGTTTGGTAGGACTGTATTATCGTGTATTGATGGCTTGTGACAGTTTTAACACTTTTTTTTTGGCATAACCATTAGATTCAAGACAAATACGTTGTAACAAATAAATAATTCCGGCACCTTTAAAGAGCACCTGGATGAAGAGCATCAAAAAAAATGAAAACAGTCAATGATCAATGAGAGATCGTGAGATGTTCATGGTCAATGATAGATCGGAGGTCGTCAATAGTCAATGATAGATCATGTTCATGGTCAATGATAGATAGGATGTTCATGGTGCCAAGGTTCGCCAATAATAGAAGGTCGTCCATGGTCGAATGATAAATTGTATGATGTCAATGGTGACCAGAGAGTGATTGGCGTGCTGAAGCAATAACCTGATGGTCTCTAGAGTGGTACGACACTTCACTGCTAAATGTTAAAAGTGCGATCGAGAACTTGGATGGCTCTGGCGTCTTCGCTCCATAGAGACTTCTCAGCAGCCACATCGCGAAGGCCCATGACAGGAGATACGGGTTTGCGTGACAAGTCTGGAGGTGGCAGGATTCCATTTGGTCCCATAGAATTGGGTGAGGCCGGGCGTGAAGCCATAGGAGGAGATCTACTGGACACGACGGGGGAATGTGAAGTCGATTCGTACGATGCAACGGACACAATGGACGATGGTGGAGTGGGGACCTGAGCCGGGGTCCAGAAACTTGTGCCTGGGGCTGTTGTGGAGCCTGGAGGAAGCGACGATGTAAGATGAGGTGACACCATGACGACAGGCTGTTGACCAGACGATGACAAGGTATGGTACGAGGTTTGAAGGGGTGGTAGGGACGTGGCAGAGGTTGAAGAAGGAGGAGGAGGAGGAGGAGGAGGAGGAGGAGCAGGAGGAGCAGCCGGGTGGTACACGTAGGACGAAGCAGAGGCCGACGGATCATAAGACGCGTACTGGTATGCGATGGCAGGCGTGGTAGGCCTTGGAGGAAGGGCCACAGAGGATGCTGATAGAGTAGTAGCAGACAAGGGAGGAGGGACAGAAACAGGAGCTGAAACAGGAGTCGAGGAAGGAGGCATAGAATAGGGAGGTTGCACAGGTGTCGCAGAGAGAGGGATGGCGTTCATAGGGACACCGTAAACAGGCACCGACATTGGCATTTGTGGAGCCACGAGCATTGGTGAATCAACAGTAGCAGGGCCTGCTGGAGTCATGACCGATTGGCCTGGAGGCGGTGGTACAAACATAACAGAAACACCAGGAGGAGCAGTAACTGAAGTAGAAACAGAGACTCCAGGCACGCGGACTCCAGGCATTGCACCTGGTTGAGGCGTAGAGCCATCGTCGGAATGAATCTGGACAATGGTCGTTGGATGAGGATGGTCAACGGGAGACGAATGATCCGGATACAGACCCTTCGGAATGATAACATGGCAAAAAGCCGGATCACGCGAAGGGACAGGTAACAGGTCACCGTTTTCCATCTGGGCCCTCGAAAAGTAGGAAATGAGATGCAGTTTGAGCTTCGTGGTGGTGGTGATGCTAAATGATTGTTTCATGAGACCATCCCGCTTGTATCGGTAACCATCTTGCGGACTCCATTGGATAGAAGCGGCAGCTTCGTCATCATCCGACGATTTGCTCGGGGACTGTGATCCCTGTTCCAATTTGATGTCCATATTGACATCGCCATCGCCATCGGCCGACGAAGCCGAGGCAGGATCAAACACGAGCTCGACCCGTTTACCCTCCATTTCGCGGTATGTGAGGAAAGATCCCGACACGCGTGAAGCGCTCCACGACTTACCATCAGTCCACCGACGCATTCCGGCTTCCCGCTCGTCCCAAATGAACACCGAGCCTGGACGGATGGCTTTCCGTTCCTTTTCCGACAACCTACGACGGACACGAGGCAACAGACCTATACGACAGGCCTCGAAAAGGATAATGGCATCCAATGTAGTGCGCACATAACCATGATACGACTCCATAGTCGTTGGTTGTGGCTTGTGTTCGCTAGTGATGATATTGAACTCCATGGAAGCTCCAAAAAACAGTGCCAGAGATTGTAGGAACCCAGCAACAAAACTAGGAGAAAAGAGAGGTGGAAAGAAAACAGACCCAGGGAAAGTTGCAAAGCAAAAAGAGAGAGAGAAAGAGAAGGAGAAAAAAAAGACTCGGCAATGTGGAGCTTCTGATCCAAAAAGAATAGGTGACGTAACTGTCTATAGATAGGCACGGTGTCGAGATCTACCGTCTGCAGGTGGGCTGAGACAGGCTTATAACGGTTTGGTTGAGTGGTACGCGGTGGGGTACAACGGTCAAAGGTAGACAGATGAGGGAGCAACAAAGAAAGGAACAGATGAAAGGAGGAAAACAAGTTGGATAGCAACTATCGATGCGCGTGCTAGGGGCAGAAGCAGACACTTTTAAGATGGCGAAGATCTTGGCAGATCGGTCGGATTCGAAAAACAAACGAGCCGGGATGGGAGGTGCAGAAGCTTGGCATGAGACTGAAAGGACAATAGGACCGGCCAAGTTTGTTTTTGTTGCGCAAAGAAGGTTTTAGCATGCAAGGGTTGCTTTTGCCAGTGAGGATCGCAAAAGCAAAGTGTGACCTGGGCACCGTATGCCGATGTCCTAATATGGGGATAGACGGAAAATCTTTGGACTCGCGCCGGTGGGTACCTACGTCGAGGGCGGGCAAGGGCCCAGAAGGCAGCGGGGCTCTACCAGTGCGAAGAGGCGGTCTGCCCTCCCCGCCCCCAGTCCTATAAGTTTATAGCCACCGGTTCGGGCCTGCAAGCGTTGCTCCGCGCCCCGCCGCCCCCTCCCCTTCCGCCCCCCCCCCCCTTTCCTGCTTGTTCCGCCTCCGATCTTTCGCCATCAGTCTACAACTGATAAGCCCCGTGGGGGG